>JALIZH010001337.1:0-48441 GCA_030522465.1 Rhipicephalus appendiculatus
TAAGTTAATTACTTGGAAATCTCGGCCACAGGATTCTAATCAAGCTAAGATAATCTGGGCGCCAGTGGGAATGCGTTTGAAGTTTGATCCATGCTTGAAAGCGTCCGTGGGATGCCACTACGTGCACGCGCGTGCGGAAAAAAAGGAAAGAAAGTCTTGCAAGGTCATGACGCGCGCTGTCAAGCGGATGCATCTTCAAGACCCCTAGTCATCCCCCCTCCCTGCGTAGCTGGTACGAAAGGAGAGATAAAGCGCTCTAAGCCAGAAGAACAGACTGTTGGGCTAGTTGGTTTGTTACGTTCAGTGAAGCCACAGCGCTTAAAAGACAGGAACTAAGAAAGAGCACAGGACGTGCGCTTGAAGCGTTCGACAAATCCCTGTAACTCCGCTCGTACTTGACGGATTCTAAAAAAAATATTGTGGTAGCCGATTCGTGAGGCAATAAGCTCTGTTAATAAAGACATGTGACGATGACTTGTAAAAGTGGTACAGGGCTCCTTTAAACACTTCAATGCTAACACCCAATCTACAAGCTATCCTAGCCTCGTTCGTACACCACACATCTGTGGAATATCTTACATCCTTTTGTAGAGTCAGGTTGTATCGGACCATGTTTTCCTCGCCGACCACCATGGGCAGAAATTCGTTGTAGGTGATGAACTGGACAGCGGCGGCCATGATGTGTCGCGTCTCGTGGTAGAGTCGGTCGTCGTCCCAGTGCGGGTTCAGACGTGCCAACTCATCGGCCATGCGGTTGTGGTCTCGTACGTAGAATGTGTGCAGCACAGTCAGGTGGATCTGCTCGTTGACTCGTTCGTCACCTGCGCGTCAGGGAACAAATTAGCACGCCTTAGCACATCGTGAGTGAGATTGTGTACAACTTCACCTGTGACCAGACGATCATATTTGCGAACTGCACACCTCAAAAGCACGCTGCAAGTACCGTCTTAATAAAGCACGTTGTACCTTTAGGTTAGATTTCACGAAGTCAGGACAGGTATTTAACATTAGCCACGTAGCAAACTTTAGGTAAAAGAAAAACCTGTGAATAGATGTCAGGCTGTCATTGCAGAAGTTGTTTGTTTGGATCCCGCCGACCATCACCAGGATTTTTTTTTTTCGTCCACCATCATTTCCATAGCTTAGTTCTACACTTCCATCGAAAGTACTGATAACGTCCTGAATAGTTTCCCTGGCTTCATTAAGATTTCGCGTCATGTTGGCTGTGGCAAAGGAAACTAGGGTTCCACGGTTCCTTTTTTGCTCACTTGTTAGCTTTGTACTTCATCATCAATTGCTTAGTTTCTAACTGCGCCTCACGTGCTACATTTCGACATCTGCACTTTCCGGAGCATTATCATTAGCTTTTTGGTACTGGCGTAACCTTGAGATGGCTGATATTGGGAGTCAGCACAGTGGCGTAGTGGTGTAGCAGATGGAGCCCTCAACAAATCGCAGATGATATTTCGGGGCTTGTATTTTTCTGAGATACACTGATTCGTTATGGCGATTACACATATGCGACCAAGAGAAACCAGAAAACCGCGTTTATTGCTGCGTACAAATATGCTCGAATAACCCTGGGACCTCTGAGAGAAGTAAGACGGCAGATGGGTTTTTTACTAAACGAGTGCTGTCCGTGTAACTTGTATAGCAATAATACTTTGTTCATATTTCTATGACGCCTTAGCATTCTCTTTCGTGTATAAAGGTTTACTTACACTTAAAAAGTATAACTAAGCCCCATCTGACATAATTAGAACAAGCCAGACAAATCACGCTTGTATTGTGGGCTTGCCTCTGGATAATATGTTTCTTGAATATATCAAGCGATACTTACAGCAGCCATTAGATTTAAGATGAGTGCTTGCTCATGTACCATTGGCTACAGAAAAGTGCACAGGAAACCCGTTGCCTTACCAGCCAGGAAGCAGAAAAGATGCCGGGGGCGGGCGATGCAATCTCGTTCGGGGTTCTCAGAATCCGGCGGCAGCATTGGCTTCAGTCCCAGATCACGGAAGCGATCCCAGACCCTCAAATGTCCTAAACGGTAGACATCAATGATCAACATAATTAACACCACGGAAATGAAAATAACATGGCTGTTAATTAAGTATCCTACTTTCCATTTTCCAAACGGAAATGTCTGTGAATGTCGACCCAATAAGATAGAATTTTAATGTAGTTATAGCCAACTAAACATTTCGTTTACAAATGTTCTTGCGGACCCCGCGACCCTGGTGTTAAAGAATTAGGTGACGAGCTGGTTTTGTAATCGTAAAAAACAAAATTGTGTCAATTTTATTCACTCGTATTGTAGCACCTCAAGGTAAAAAAACAAAGAAATTTGTTTGCATGCTACTTGCGAAACAAGACAAAGAAGATGAGCGCCTTGAGCAGTCTTCTTTAGCACAAAGAGCATGAGTTTTGTCCTCAATGTCGGGTAAAAACGCCGTGAACATATTGTCTTAGAATGTTGCCACCGGAGCTTCCTAATGAAAGTGCTCAACTAATCTCGCTGTTGTCGGTCAACTGCGAGCGTAATTTATTTTATAGGAGGCGTACATGTTAACTATACTCCGTTTCATAGATCAGGGGTGCAACGCTGCTGGAAGCTATGCAAGGAAGTTCGGCCAGCAAGATGTGTGAGTACGCGCGTCTCGTATTTGACTCTTCTCATTGTCAAAGCTCGTGCGAGCAGAGCGCGAGCCCGCTCTTGTCGCGTCGCGACGGGACTGCAAATGAAAAATTAAGGCAGCGTTCGCCCAGTTAGTGCCAAGGCCTGAAGGAAGTGCGGAGCTGGGCAGCCTTCTTTTAAGGCGAAAGCCTCTTAATGTCTCGTGCTCACGTCCGTCCGTCCGTCCGTGTCTGTCCGTCCGTCCGTCCGTCCGTCCGTCCGTCCATCCGTCCGTCCGTGTGTCCCTCTGTCCGGCCATCCGTCCGTCCGTCCATCCGTGTTTGTCCGTGCGTCCGTGTCCATCCGTCCGTCCGTCTGTCCTTGTCCGTCCGTCCATCCGTCCGTCCGTCCGTGTGTCCCTCTGTCCGACCGTCCATATCCGTGTCTGTCCGTCCATCCACCCGTGTCCGTCCGTCCGTCCGTCCGTCGTCCATCCATGTCTGTCCGTCCATCCCTGTCTGTCCGTCCGTGTCTGTCCGTCCATCCCTGTCTGTCCGTCCGTCCGTGTCTGTCCGTCCGTCCGTCCATGTCTGTCCGTCCATCCGTATCTGTCCGTCCGTCCGTGTCCATCCGTCTGTCCTTGTCCGTCCGTCCGTCCGTCCATCCGTGTGTCCCTCTGTCCACCCGTCCGTCCATCCGTGTCTGTTCGTCCATCCACCCGTGTCCGTCCGTCCGTCCGTGTCTGTCCCTCCATGCGTGTCCGTCCGTCCATCCATCCGTGTCTGTCCGTCCGTTCGTGTCTGTCCGTCCGTCCGTCCGTCCGTCCATCCGTCCATCCGTTGGTCCGTTCGTCCGTCCGTCCGTCCGTGTGTCCCTCTGTCCGTCCGTCCGTCCATCCGTGTGTCCCTCTGTCCATCCGTCCGTCCATCCGTGTCTGTCCGTCGATCCGTGTCCGTCCGTCCGTCCGTGTGTCCCTCTGTCCGTCCGTCCATCCATCCGTGTCCGTCCATCCGTTTGTGTCTGTCCGTCCGTCCGTCCATCCACCCGTGTCCGTCCGTCCGTCCGTCCGTCCGTGTCTGTCCGTCCATCCGTGTCTGTCCGTCCATCCGTGTCTGTCCGTCCATCCGTGTCCATCCGTCCGTCCGTCTGTCCTTGTCCGTCCGTCCATCCGTTGGTCCGTCCGTCCGTCCGTCCGTCCGTCCGTCCGTCCGTCCGTCCGTCCGTCCGTGTGTCCCTCTGCCCGTCCGTCCGTCCATCCGTGTCCGTCCGTCCGTCCGTCCGTCCGTCCGTGTCCGTCCGTGTCCATCCGTCCGTCCGTCCGTAGGTCCGTCCGTCCGTCCGTGTCCGTCCTTCCATCCGAGCCCTGGCACGGTGCCAGGTGGCCGCCGGGGTGCGCAAACGGACGCCGGTCACGTAGAGCTCTACAGCGTTCGCGCTTTGCTTGTGTAGCGTCGCTGTGCCAAGCGTTTGGAATCATTCTGACCGACGCGGTCTCAATGGACACAGGCGTTCGCGGAACACACTGGAATTTACAAAGTGTCCGTCAATTTAAGCGCTGGAACGCGGATGGCGTTTGCACGATGCGCAAAACGCTTGAAAATACGAACACATGCGAACGGAGGCAGATTAGTCTCGCGTCTCGCTGCGATTCGCGGTAAAAAAATTAAAAAAAGAAAACACGCACACATTCCGTTTGTGTGCCATCCCACTCAGAGTGTAAAAGAAAAAAAGACATGGCATAGTCAGTCGAATGGCCACAAGCTTTCGCCGAACACACTTTGGAATGTGCAAAGTGTCCTTCAATTTTTTTTGTCTTCGGTTTTCTCTTTCTTTCCTGTTCTCTTTCCCGGTTTTTTCTGTGTTTTTCTCTCTTTATTTCGATTTATTTAAATTATCCGTCGTATTTCTTTTCCTTTCTTTCTCTCTCTTTCTATTTCTCGCTTGCTTCCTCTTTCAATTTTGATACGTGGTTCCCTCGCCATAGTAGTAATCTCCGCACTTAATATAATCATCAAGCTGCTCGAAGAACAAGAGGAAGAAGACTTAATTCTCTTTGGTGCGAGCGTGCGCTCAGTATGCTACAACTGGCTATGCTATATGCGGTTTTGCCTGCGTTACGCCAAGCGACGACGACGGAATACGACCACAACATACGACAGCTTACGACATCCTGGCCCCCTTAAGTGATCCGCACTTAGAGCACCAACTTGGAGCAGCAACTGCCATCCAAGATTTCGCGACGTGACGCAACAATGCTGTGTCGGCTGTGGGTTGGTGTAGCCTTTACCAACTCATTCAGCTATCGCATTGGCATGGCTGACTCATCTAAGTGCGATAACTGCAACGGTGTAGAGAATATTGACCATCTCTTGTGCCACTGTCCCCAATACGAGCAAGCTCGCCGGACTTTCCAGTGTGTCTTGAGGAGACTCGACGATCGGCCCTTCACCCAAGAAAAGATCTTGGGAGCATGGTCTCACAATGCATCAGCGCAGAAAGCCACACGAGCCCTCCTGCAGTACTTGAAGGCAACATCACTGAGCGACCGCCTATGAAACCCTGCACTGTGTGTGTGGTGTACAATGTGTCCCTCTTTCTCTCTCTCTTCCCTTCTCTCTTTTACTCCCTTATCCCCCCTCCCCAAGTGTAGGGTAGCAAACTGGACATAGTCTAGTTAACCTCCCTACCTTTCCTATATTTCTTCTCTCTCTCTCTCTCTAGAGCACCAAAAAGCAAAAGCAAAGAGACGCTAAGCGGTCTAGGGCAACCAATTGACAACCGTGTAACGGGACTTCTTTATATCAGAGGCACAATAGTCTTAATTTATTGCTCAGCCTAAAGAAGAAAAGAAATTATATTGCGGCTATTGAAATTATTTTACTATTTCTTGGTGCGAACGCATCTACCGCAAGAAGTCTCGCTAGCCTCCACATTCGTTGCACCTGATGTGTGAAACGGAGTATAGCAATCCAAGGTTTACTTTTTTAAGGGTCATTTAAGGATATTCCGGGTCATTAAAGCGTTTATGTAACCGCAATTCGCCCATATTCCGTTTTCTTATTTCTAAAACAAGTTTGTAACTTGAAAGTACGACATAGTATTGTTACTAAAATACCTAATAACGGAGCAAGCAGCTCAACTGAGCGCTCAGTTCAAATTCACCCTTCACCTGTGCAACACTACACAGACGGAGAGGAGACTAAAACAACACAGTCACGCAATACAGTGTTAATTGCCACCAGGTGTGCTTGCGACAATTATGTATTTAAGCGTAATTCTTGTTTCTAATAATCCAGTTGTGAGTTCGCGCTCAAATCGTTTCGGCCTCTTCTACGTCCATATCGAGTGTTGCACAGTTAATAATTAATCAGCACCAAGCTCGCCCAAGCTGCCAGTTCTTTTGCCCCGTGCAAATCACGGCGAAGAACATAAACATTTGTGCTTTGCAACCCGTGCTACAGCGCAGATGTATGTGTTCTCCAACCATTATGGAAAGGTTTGTGATGAGTGGAAAATGTGAGACACCCAACGATGCCGCTCCAGGCGGCACTGCCACATCGCAATCGCGCGCGCCCCCTCTTCACTGAAGCGTTGCGCTGGTTCTCACTGCTTGACCAATCGTCTTGGTTACCACACACGTCGGCCCTTCTTTCAAGTCGTTTTCAATGATAACCCACAGTACTGAGCACTTTTTAATGATCCGCGCATAGCTATTGCGGTAAACGGTCGGGTGGATAGTACAGTATTTAGAGCAGACCACTTTAATGTTCAGTGAACGCTTACCTCGATGGAAAGACCTTAGCTTCTTGGCAAGAGCATCGGTTGACCCATAGATGAAGTTGGCATCAATAGCGTGCGTTAAGATGTTGATGTGAGATCGTGGACCTTTGGGAAAAAGAGACGGTATGATATAAGCTGCAGTAACATGAAATTACGCGGTCCCCACGCATTGATGGCTCGGTAAACATAAATGGCTCTCTGTAAACATAAAGATAAAATCGTCTGTGCGAAGAAACTGTCTGCAGCTGCCTGAGTACTCCTCTGTGACAAGTATGGCGATGAATTCCATGCATTGCACTAAGTGTTCTACGTGAACTCTGTAGAGGACAGGTACCGGCACACCCCCTGATGCAAGTACGAACGCAAAAGGCAAATGGTAACACCAGAAAATTACAGGTGAGAAAATGGGCTAAATGACATGTACGTACACATCGCTATTTTGCTGTAATGCCTCTATCGGTTCTCCCGTATCAAAAGGCTTGTTTGCGGTGAATGCTCATAATTTGCATAATGTGGCACCGATATAAAAAATTCTCGAGCACGGGATGTCGCAGGTGCCAACGTTTCGACAAGCAGCTAGTTTTCTCTTTTTCAAGGCTACAACAGCCTTGAAGAGGACAAGATCGCTTGTCGGAACGTAAGCTGCAGCGACAACCCGTGTTCCAGAATTATCACTGTCTTCAAGCTTCCATCTCTCCCTGAAGTACTGCCTAATTTGGCACCGGCTATTTTGTAACATGTGACACAGCATGCAACGCATGCGAAGTGTATCACGCAACAGCCAAAATTTAGGGAAAGTAGGAAGTCTTCGAAACAGCTTACACTTGCTGTTGCGTCGATTCCTTTCATTCTCCTCGGATATCTTGGGGAACTTGTTGAAATTATACATCGTACTTTGCCTCTAGGCAGACCGATTTTAGTGTTGCTGAGTAACATAGACCACTGAATTTACGCAACTTTGTAAATACTGGTTAAGCCCCATCGAAACAGTGGGGCGAAGTCGCAGCTATGAATTATAAGTTGCGCATTCCAATAAACCCAGGAAAACTCTCTCTAATCGCGTTCAGCTCATCTACCATTATCTTTTTACTTCCCATGCAACACACCTAGAGAGTAAGGAGGGGAAAGGCGGCAATATTTACGCTGCAATACTCCGCTGAGGACCCTCTGAACAGTTCGGGTGAGATAATAAAACAGGAAATGTTAAGAACTCAAAACGATCTATTGGAAGCACACGAGCGTTGGTATCTATGTAAATAGCAGAGAAGACACACCTAGAGCACAACCGGGACGTTGTCCGGCTAGGGACCTCTTGAACTCGATGCAGTCTCTGCCATATTGACTGTAGAAGGGGTCATCCCGAGGCACCTCGATGGTCATGCACAGGGGATGCTGGTACTTCTTCGGAACACTACAGCACTCGAAGTCCAGGTCCCTCTCGTCTGTACCGAAGAAGTAGTGGATATGTTAGGCCCGCTTTTGTTAGTAACAGTTTTCTAGTATAAACAAGAGTCCCTGATAAGCGGTGAGGTTGTATGAAATACGTCGGAGCATAACAATAAGTATATTTGTCCGAGAAGTCTACTCATGCCTTCATTATGACGCCTGTAGTCAGCAGCTGATATCGAGAAAAATGGCACATGCAAATAAAAAAGGCGGGACAAATTGGATGATCCTGTGGGTTAAAATTTACGCAGAATATCTGAGATTCCGTGCTCGCGTCACTGTTTTAGTCTTTTTAAATGTGCCTTGCCGGCACGTGTAAGGAAAAAATACCGAGTTAATTTCAAATCGCATATAGATTAAATTGAGCTGGCACCATGCATGCGCGCCACATACTTGAGCATACATACAACAGTAGTTACAAATGATGTGAGCGTAGGTGTGTAAGTTACGCCTGTTTGTTTTCCCACGAGTTGCTTGTAGCCTGCTACGGTGACATATAGCGCAATCAGACAGATGACAATGGTGTCTTTGTGTGTGTGTATACGTGTCCTTTGTACAATGTTTGTTACCGCTTACAGTTACGGTCATGCCAACAATTGTTATCAGAATATGTGTACACGTGGCAGTCTTGAATATGTGACCAATTTGCTCCAGTTTGTTGTTTCTTTCATTCAGGCTGTTATGAACATACAGAGAAACGAATATTCTGTTTCTGCTAGGTTGGTTTGTTTGTTTATCTACAAGTTACTTCCTCTTCAGTCCTATCTTCCGTGTGTGTGTGTGTGTGACCATTATCTTCATACACACACACACGCGCACGCACACACACACACACACACACACACACACACACACACACACACACACACACACACACACACACACACACACACACAAAAACACGCACACGCACATACACACACACACACGCACGCACATACACACACACACACACACGCACGCTCGCAGGCACACACATATACACACACACGCAAGCACGCACGCGCGCGCCCACACACACGCTCAGGCACACACACATATACACACACACGCACGCACGCGCGCACACACACACACACATACAAACACATGCACGCACACATATATACTCACACATTCACATAAACGCGCACACGCACACACAAAAGGAAGTTTGGGCGCGACGCTCGCCTGGTCGAGCTATGCTTTACTGGGGATAGACGCTGCCTGCGAAGGTGGTTTGTCGCCGGCTTTGGAAGCGGTGGCCTCAAGGACACGTGCGCGCATGCGCTCTTCATTCGGCCCGGAGCACTACTAGTCTGCAATGGCTACATTGCGACACACCACAGCTGCAGTTCTAGAGCTCTGCGCGTCAGCGGAAGTGGGGGGCGGCAGTGTTGTGGCGAAAGAAGGTGCTGTGGATATTCCCAGTTACGATAAGAGCAGTGGCGCCGCTCGACGTTGCTTTGGAAGCATACAGGGGCAATAGAACTTTACGCTAAGGTCCCCTAAGGGTCATCGTACACAAAATTCGTTGTATTCAATAAAGAAGAATCGTATAATCGCGCCGAATCTCACCCCTTGGCGGTGCTGCAAGCGTGAGGTCGTGGTCGATAAATTGTCCCCAAGACATGACCAGAATCGATAGCTGCCTGTTTGGGTGGTCGAAATCTCTGTGGATGAAGCTGCTGATGGCGCGGGCCTTGGGTAGTTCACCACCGTCGGCCGCCTGTCGGGGACCCTGCACACCTGCGTCAAAAGTAAGCGTCAGTGAGAGAAAGTTTGCATCGTAAATCTATAAGGTTCTTCTCCCCACACTGGCGTAGCCAGCGGGAAGGGGGGTGGGGGTGGAACTCACTCCTCCGAAAATTTTCAACTTTGCATTGTACATATGCATTCACGTATACAAACGCACGCACGAACATACATTATCTCTGAACTGCGATGACAATTGGGCCTAGTATTTTTGCTAATCAAAAAGTTAGCCCCCGTAGATTATCGGATTTCGTCCATTACATACCGGAAGGAAATGCGTGAGAAATACTGTTCATGGGCTCTGTCGGGCAACCTCTGTTGGGTGTTATCTGGAGAAGCCACTGCTTCACAAATCATAACTTCTTTAAATTTTGGGAGAGGTAGACAGAGAAGGAGAGAGGAAAGAACCAAAATATGAAATGCAGGGACAGTAAACGGGAGATAAATATCAAATTTGCTGCCCTACTTCAACAATTTACTTCAGTTTTACTTCCAAAACACGACTATTGGCACCTCTTATCTCGTAGGGGCGGTCATTTCCGCGTGCGCGTTGTCATCATGCAGTTGGCGCAGAATTTTCTGATATTCTTTAGGCGTTTGTTGCTGTAACAAGGAGACGGGACGTCCGTGACTATAGACTTCGGTGTTCGTCAGGCGCTAGATCGTGACACGGATGTCACGTAAATTACGGCTTTGATTAGCGTGGTCCAGATTATTGACAGGAAACATACCCCACCTAGACACGGGTGTCGTTCGTTTTCCTATGTGCTAAACAATAAACAAATTAACTCGGGAAGTGGTAACGCGAAGCCGTTTCCTCTCTATGACCTTTACTGTGTCGTCACAGATACCGGTTTTTCTTTCATCTGATGCCCCTCTCATGCTAGCGGCGGCGTGTGGAAGGATTTCATATTTGACTTTCCTGCTTGTCGCTGGTCAAAATTTTAAAATGCCGAACCACGTTCGTTAGAGAAGTCTTGGTCATGAGTTACTTAATGTTTTTCGGGCTGAATTCGGCATTTTTGATAATAAGCTATGGCGTTCTGCATGCGCTTGAAGTTATTAAAGTTCTAGAGGACGCCAACAATGAAATAAATGGTTGTAACATATGCATGCTTTGTTCAAACAAACTTTTAAACTGGATGGAGCCATATAGCGAAATTTGGGTGTATTTAACCAGATTACTAAATAAAATGATGAAGAAAGAAGAAATAACGGGAAAGGAAGGGAGCTTAACTAGACTACGTCTAGTTGGCTACCCTACGCATGGGGAGGGGAATAAGGGGGGTAAAATAGAGAGAAACCTTCAGGGCCCACATTTCAGAACACACACAATGTGCAGCGTATGACACACGGTCGCTCAATTCTGATAACCTTACTTGGGCGAGAAATAGCACTTTCGAAATATCAAAATAAAAAAATATTAACTAATCATCTTAAATTGCTTGCTTATGTTTTAAATACAGAATTCATATTCGTGTAGTTGTGAAATCATGTCCCTTTAGAAGAAATGCTAACATTAGCACACTTTTCAATAAATCTGTAAGATATGCTTAGGAATAAATTGGCATTTCAGCTAAATCATTCTTGTAGCTTAGTGAAAGTTCATAGGAAATTTCTAGCTGGAATGTCATGGTATTTCGTAGTCCAGATTAGTTAGTCGGGATTTCTCGAAACTTCCGCAGTCGTACGACTCCTGCTATACAAGCATGACTTCTCTGGTGTGCAGCTTCAATTCTGCGTTCGCAGCATGTGCCTCAGAGTAAGTAATTAAAATGGCATTTACAAACTAAGTTTTATTAACTACCAGGTAATCTTGGACGTTCAAGCGAATGACTTGCTCTGCCATAAATGCCGCTAAGCTGGCGGCAGAACGTTTACATTAGGTTCTGTCACAGAACATTCTTAAAACAAATCTGTCTGAACTAGATAAACTAAACAAACATAAGAACATTGTCGGTATACAAGAAGGGCACTGCTAAATCTCTACTTTTCATACATCTTGCGCGGGGGTGTAGCCATACACACTACGGAAAACCACAGTGACGCCGCAGGGAAGCCATGGCGCTTGTCCGCAACGTGGGTGGTCTCCTCATTAAGCGTGTTGAACAGGAGTGACATGGAGGTCACGGGAGTAGGGCCAACTCACCGTCGCTGTAAAGTGGCGGCAGAAAGCGTACAAAGGGTGTGTTGGTGACACCCCATGACGGGTGTTTGATGTTGTTGCAGCGGCCGTCCATGCTCCGGTACCGTTCCACGGTGCAAGGCACGGGCTTCACGTGAGCCGGGCACAGGTCGTAGAGCTCCGTCTTTGACGTGTCGATCAGCGGCAGGCCGTTCATAATCTCGTCGTGCGTCATGCGGAACCTGCGGCAGCGTTGGAGGGTCTGCTTTGAACTGCAATTACGTTCGCTTCTTTTCCAACGCGTGAAAAGTTAGGCTGGATTTCCATCAATACATGCGTCATGCTTGATGGCATTTAGACTCTTAGTGCGATAATAACTGAGAGGGAAAAAAAATCAAGGGAGAAGTGCTGCGGCTGTAGCCTTTTTGAATAAAGCTTTCAAGTTAGTAATAATATTATGTATGGGGTTTCACGTCTCAAAACCACGATATGATAGTAGTGGAGGGCTCATGAAATTTTGACCATCTGGTGTTCTTTAACGCGCACTGACATCGCACAGTACACGGGCCTCTACCATTTCGTCTCTATCGAAATGCGACCGCCGCGGCCGGGATCGAACCCGCGACCTTCGGGTCAGCAGCCGAGCACCATTTAAAGTTGGAGAGGGACAGAAAAAATCCACGCATCTACGCGAAGTGAATCATGACGAGTGGGCGAAGCTCTGGGTATCGTATGGGTGAGTAACCATACGTTACCCGATTGTTGCCCCGTATAATGTAAATTGAGTGACATAAAGTGACATAAAGTGACATAAAGAGTCGACGACAAAGCTAGGTCCTAAGGTCCACAATGGGTACGTTGATGTCACCGACTAGTATAAAGTATTATTTATGCTTGTAGGTGTTTTATATTGTTCTGTCGCAATTATGATTGATAAAAGTGTATTGTTAAACTTTTTTTGTCATATCCTTTGATTGATGGGTGCTTAAATGTCGGTGTTATTATGGTGCTGTGGCCTTTTATTTTGTTCTGGTTAACAGCCTTTTATTTTGTTCTTGTTAACCTTTTGTTCTGTCATATGCCTTGATTGATGGGTGCTTAAATGTCGGTGTTTATATACGGTGTTGGCCTTTTATTTTGTTCTTGTTAACCTTTTGTTAACCTTTTACACGGTGCTGTGCCGTGACGGATACTGTGGACGCGGGCGGACAAGAAGCCTCGGCCTTAAGGTGCTTCGTCCCTTAAAAAAAATGACATTGTCGTATAGTGGCGGCATTTTTATGGAGGCGGTGGGTAGGATTGCCCGTGTACTTTAATACGTTAAAGAACGTGAGGCTGTGTAGCATTCGGTAAAGTACTAACTGAGAAGCGACATTTGCTAGTTGAACCGTGGAAATGATCCGTAGGCTACACTATAAAACGTTTCTCATGGTCGTTGCCTCTCTTCAGGATCTTGGACACCATGAATCAACCAAGTTTACGTGAAACGTCGAAAGAAATAAAAGAAATAATGCGACACTGCTGGCATATATCAAGCCGCTCTGTTTTAAAACCGATGCTCTAATCGATTGAAATTTCACACACCACATACATTAAAGGGCGGAAATCGGAGGCATCTCTTGATTTTAATCTATAGGCCCTGCTGAGGGGATATCGCGTGTAAGTGCATAATATGCCTGCATGAAACCGCAAGAGTACAATGTTCACAAACATTGCTCAAGCCATGCTCTTAATGGTGCTTGTTTATGAGCATGCCTTGTGTCACTGCGAACGGATACAATAAAGCCAGCTACGGATTCTTTTTGAAAGTTACCATACAGATAAGTAAAGCGGGCGCAAGCATTATTACTCAGTTGAAATAACAACTGATAATATTTTTTACCGTGTTCCATTTCGTAAAAGAAACTTACTGTGTTGCCAAGATCTTGGTAACAAGCAGCGTAAGCTCGGCTGTAGGCGCAATGTCCTTGGGCTCCGGAAGGGGGTCATTTGCAGCATATGGGTGAATATAATCTGTAAAGTATAGGCAAAAAAAATTCTGCGGTTTTAAGATCTTTGTAACTTGCACTGTCGCGAAACTTTGCAGTTTTGCTAAAGATATAAGTTATATTCGTGGACTCGACCTCAAAGTTTCATATTACGGATGGTCCGGCAAAAAGTATTGATTGTGCTGGTTTGTATTTAGATGAAATTGCCACAAACACAACATTAGCCACCTGCGTCCTCCGATCGTATACTGTTGCAAATGTTAGTTTCAGCAGTTAATTATGCATCGATGTACTTTCGCCACCTTCTTTCCATGATCAAATGACCGCTTTCCTTTCATTTTATCGAAATAAAATTGAAACAGATGCGGCTTATTACTCTAGGCGCGCACTACCTACATCCGTCTAGCAACTTCTACGCCAGAAAACAGGCTCCTTCCCTATCCTCGTACACGCACGTGGCTGTGGAAGCGAAAACGAGAGCAGTCGTGTTTGCAATGAACGTGACATCATTTAGCCCACGTTACGTAACTCGCAAGGCCGCGTTTTTATTGCCTTTTCCCACTTCCGAGGACAAATTCTCTGTTCCTTCCCGCGTTTAAGCTTTAAGAACAACTGGAAACATGATTTCAGAAGAGAGATATAGCTTAAATATAACAAATGAGACAATGGTATTAAAGAAGAAATGAGCGCTTCTATTTTTGTGGGACCAATAAAGAATTGTGTTATTTTTTTTTTGTATTTCCTTACGAACGATAACACCAATGGGAAAGAAGGCTCACATATGAGAGTGCGCTGACATATTTCCTCGTAGTATTAGATACACGGTCACACTTTTCCGAAAACACAGGATGAAACACAGGACGAGGCAAAGCGAATCTGTAGCAAACATTAGTGTATGACACGTCAAACACTAGCACTGTAAAGGAATTTTACGTAATAATATGATACCGTAACTCTTCGATGAGGCTTTTCTCCATAAGCACGTACGATAGGGCACATAAAATGCATAATGGAGAAATCGTGCTTTCGTCATATTTACAGTTGTAATTCATGGCTGTCGGGCGAATTAGTGCCGCGCTGCAGTAACGAAACTCGCGTAGCTGCCATATCTGGCCTCACATAACATCTAAAAGTATCACGCGACTGTGAGGCGGCAACTGGTTGCGTATGTGCAATGAAACACAGACATGCGAAAAATATGCCTCCTAATGCTCAATAACGTTCATAAGCATATAAGAGAGGGGTGACCTGCCCTGTAAGATAACTACAATGCCCCACCACGAATTGAGTGAATGGGACATTGTGTCAGCCATACATTCATCTCCTGACTACTGCAACACTGAATTTCAGGCTATGTTCTCGGGGTCGGCATGAGTCTGTTTTTTTTTTTTTTTTTTTTTGCTGGAGACCTGCGCCCTGCAACCTTTTTCTAACGTCAATATACACGTTCACAGTTATTCGTACTTACTTCGTCGCTATTTGCTCTGCTCAACTTTCTTTACAGCTTTCATTATGTATCTGCGAGATCAGAGAATCATTTTAATCTCAAAAATTCCCACGTCATGCCACACGTGAAAAAAATGTAGGGAGCTTCGTGGCTTAGTTGCCAGCCAACTTGGAACATCTAATAATAATAATAATAATAATAATAATAATAATAATAATAATAATAATAATAATAATAATAATAATAATAATAATAATAATAATAAACGCTTAATACTAAGGGATATACGCGCTCACCACATTCACAGTACTGAAGCCTCACTTAGAAAGCTCAGCTCTTGTCTATATCAAGCTCTTTGTCTTTCTCGACAAGGCGTGTCCGTTACCTTGATTGTTTTCTAGTTCGCCTCACGGCAGCAGCGACCACAAGCCTAGGCTATAGCGCATTAGCTTTGACACAAATGCTTACGTGGAAAACAACTTCTGTTGCACACATTCTTTCGTACACGCCCGTCTGCCACTGGAGCTCACAAATCTAGGTTAGGCCCAAGGTTGCCTATTTAGAGTTTGTCTGTAGGTGCGTTGCTTTTTGTAAATTGAACTGTCACTTTCTAAGCGCCGGAGACACAATAGAATACACACAATGGTCGCGTCAAATAAACCACGAGCAACCGCTGCCCCTGCAACTCCACCCGCCCCCTTCTCTTTACTTTTTTTTCCCGCTGTGCGTTGCGGTGCGACCCTGTCACTGACGTCAACTTGACATCAAGTCCGACCCCTCTTGAAGACTTAAAGAGTTATTGACTCGAACGCGTTCACTTTTTCGCGCACAGTAAAAGGTGGAAGCCCCTGGAAGGCGGGCGAGTGTTAAAATAAAACTAAATGTAAAGCACAGAGCCTCACGCTTAGACCAAGAAAGAAAAAGGAAAAAAAAAATGAAGCGGGAAATAGGCGTCCGAGTAAAAGCGTCATCCACCTAGAAAAAAAAAAAGAAAAAATATGATCTCGCTCACTTAGCCTTGACTTGGCCTCTCGCAAAGCGCTGTTGATGTCCGAGTACTTGATGCAGACCTGTTCGTGCGGACCTGCGCTCACGAACGACCTGAAAAGTTTAAAAAACGTTGGGGGTGAAGTGGCGTTCCCAAATACACTTTTGGCGCAACCAAAAAGGCAAATGACAGCAAGAAATTAGACGCAAATGGCGAGAGCAGCGGCAAGTTGCAAGCATGTGCACTGCCACAAGTTCACTGTTTGCTTTTGCTTCTCAAACTTTCATTCCTAACAATTCCGTACAGTGAGTGGTTCCCCGTCATTCGCTTGGCAGGTGATTTGCACGACGGCTGTGTGCCTGAAGCTTGTGACTTCCGGCCAGTGTAGGAAAGTACGCCTTCAACTTTGTTGTTTCGTGCACTGCATATAGGCGTGAGACAAGATAAATGCTGTATATAACGCATTTCTGTGAACCATTTCGATGATCAATCACTTCGGACGACGCAGCAGAGAGCTGGTGCTTCGCTTCATTACGCACGCTGCACGGGTCTATCACGATGACAGGACTTTTCCACTGCCCGCCGCGTCAGTGCACTTAGCAGTTACGTCACATCAACGTAACAATGTCAGTGGCAGATGTCGCCACTTACGGGCTCCCGTCGCCACGTATTTTTCCACCTGTTTAGCCAATCGACGGCTCAGGCCAAAGCGACTAAGGCCAAAGTGCTCAATTCAGAGTGCGACCTTCGATCGCACATAGCATCGTTAATGTATTGCTGGGCCCCGGCCTGATTCCGTTGAGTGACTTCAAGAAGCTTCTGTCCCATTCGTGTGCTCGAAGTGAATGCATTATTTGCCTGTAGAACGCTAATCATTGTTGGACAAGTATAAAAACAGGTAGTGATATCACTATACCAGCGGCATATACCCATATAAGTGAGACACGAGTGGCCCGTGCCCCCTAAGGCCAGTAATATTAATAATTGTGTGGGTTTTACTTCCCAAAACCATGATATAGTTATGAGGGACACTGTGGTGGACACCGGAAATTCCGGTCACCTGGGGTTCTTTAACGTGTACCTAAATCCACCCCACGGATCTCGAGAATTTTCGCTCCATTGACAAGGCAGCCACCACGGCCGGGATTCGATTCCCACGACCTTCGGGTAAAGCCAGCAGTATACAGCCGAAAACTGGATCCATCTCAAACCATCGTTACGTTACTGCATCTTTACGACTTCGATTCTTGCTTGGTACTAAGTTTCAGCGGCAGTTGCACACCTTTAGAGAGAGGGATAGCAAACCGACTACTCTTTCCTCCTCAAGCCGTCCCTTTTCACACCTACGTGCTTTTGCGTATTATTGAATGCAGACATTGTTTTCTCTGTTCGGGCCTTCCAAGGTCGAGAAACAATGGTCACCTGATGGATCTTTCAGTGGCCTACAAGTGACGCAATACCCGAGTTTCGGTCGTTAAACGTCGCAACCTTGCACCGAGCAGGGTGCGCTTGCGTGCACGTTATGTTGATATTAGGCTAAGCTGCCTCAACGCAAATCACTTGTCGCAATAAAGGCTTAATGATAATACCAGCCATTCCTGCAGCTAGGCTTAAGCCTATTCAAGCAGAAATAAATGCGTATAAAAAAAACAATATCGGCCTGGTATCCCGAGAGCTCACGCCACGCAGGCACCGTTGTATTGACATTTCATCGAGCACTGGGGCCACCATTTATTTAAATTAGATCCCTCGAGCTAGCTGAAAAACCAACGAACGCATTTGGCTGAAAGGCAGCGCCTACTTTTCACAGCAGAGCTGGTATGCTCGAGGTTTGCGCGTGTCGTAGATAGAAAATTATCATCATCATGAACCGGCACCCGCTCAATCACCGCCAAAGCAATCTGTACAGATGGTTAAGAAGAGAAGCTGAAACGTGCAGCCCCGGTGTTTATCAGTGGTTTAATTAGGGATGGTTCGTTTAAGCCTCCCTTATTTAAGAAGGTGAGAGAACGACTACAGAGAGAGAGAAAGAGATATGAATAAAGAGAGAAAGAAGAGATAAAGAAAGGGAAGAAAGATAACAAGACAGATAAACAAATACACATAGAGACAAATATAGAAAGACACAGACTTGAAAAAAAAGATAAAATAAAGAGGGCATGCAGGCATAGCTATATATAGTATAGTACAGCAAGGGGTGAGAGAGAGACAGGCGAGAGGCTAAAAGCCTAGCCAAGCCAGGATCAGCTAGGTCCTGGCTTGGCTAGGCTTTGCTGTGACCCAGCCTTGCGCCAGCTCTGCTGTGACCCAGCCTTGTGCGACTTAGTGCAAGCTGCGCTAATTTGTCTTCCCCTTTTCCACCAAATGGAGAAAAGGGCGATCTGTCGACTTGCTTTTCTCTGCCTGGCCTGCTGTCGTGAGATTAGTCAACAAAACCGTGCAAAATATCGAGCACTTGCAATACTTCCAAGACATTCGAGACAGAGAACCATAAAGTGATTCAAGGAACTCGTGCCATGCTCACGTTTTGAATGCTTCGAAAAAATCCTTGAACTGGAGCGCCGGCGTCCGTCCGACGCCGTGCACGTAGTGCCTATGTAGTAGAAGTGCACAGTCTGACGACGTCAGCGTCACATGGCCACCGATGAAATTCCCGTCACCCCCCGAACATGTCGACGCCAGCCGCTTCGTGTGGACATCGTAGCAAGATAAGTCTGCAAGAAAGAAAGAAATGCACGAGAAGCACGTTGAGAAATCTTCACCGAGGCAATTGACGAGAAACATAATTTCTCGTCTTCTGAAATGACAGGTTGCGGCCATACAGTTGCGTTGAAACAGTGGTTTCCCACGAAAATTAACTAGAAAAAAATATGTATACTTGCATTTCTTTAAATTAGTGCGGCCTTATCGCAGAAGTTGCTCCGGACAGTGATAAGGGTGTCTTTTAAGAGTGCTAAAAACTTCCAAGAATGTACACGTTTCGCATACTCTTTTAACACCTTTCTTAGTTCTCGCTTTTAATGAATTAGTCACTTCTGAGCATGGCTAGCTGCAGGACGTAATGTTAGCGAAAATGTTTGCTTTGTTCACATGTGGATGAAAATAAAACAACGACACAGGTGCTTTGGGTTAGATTAAAAGGTCCGGGACATGTTCAAGTGTGTGAGGGCTGGCGATTTATTTTTTTCCCCAAGTCTGACTCGCCAACATGTGTGGCAACGTCAGTAATACGGGAATGTTTATTGAGCTCAAAACTATGATTTACGGTAACCGAGTCCTCTTTCCCGTGTTCTTGGATTGAACACCATGGGTGTAATAAAGAGAACACCACCACCACAGCCGCTGAGCAACAACCGTGTAGAAACAGCTACACCCAGGGTCGCTTGCACGCTGGCGCGAACCCACGGCCACCTGCACGCTGGCGCGGTTGTGCATTGAAGTGCAATCAAGGATTAGAAACGCTTTTCTGAACGGCGACCATTCGTGATCTTGTCGCCGACGCCCGCGATGGTCGCACGAACCGGCAACCAATTCACCATCCCTAAATGGTATAGATACACGAAGCAAGGTACGTTACATAGATGCAAGGCACATTACGAAATGGTCAAAGTAATATTGTACAGAACTCCGGGTGACTCAGGGTGACTTCTTTCAGCATGTATGTACATTGAAATCGCTTATTGCGCGAAATGCGCTACAGATGCGTTCAGCTCGGCGGCAACCTCAATAAGACCGCTAATGTGTTTCTCACTGCTAATGAATATCTGGTGTATGACAAATTATGGCAGTGGATGATCCGAAGACGCAAGATCCGCAGCGCTTCGTACCTAGCATGTCGTTTGCCCTCAAACCACCGCAGCGCCTTGGGCGTCGTCGTAGCAACAAATGACGCCGCAAAGGGGACCATAATAATGAATACGCCATTCAGAGAACGGGGCGGCTGTACTAATTTCGTGAGCTCTCTGCGCGTGAATGCTCATCTCTCGAGTGCGAAAAGACCGCTATTTCTGCACTATGGCCAACGTGCATGGTGGTGAGGATGAACAAACCTCTATGTTGGTTCGTGCATGCGTTTGTATGTGTGCGTATATATATATATATATATATATATATATATATATATATATATATATATATATATATATATATATATATATATATATATATATATATATATATATATATATATATATGCAAAATGAAAAATTTCAGGTGGATTCGACTCCTCACCAAACCCCCCCTCAGCCTCCTGGCTAAGCCAATGTTCCACATCATACATGATTTACGCAATGAATATTTCCTTTGCTTTCAGCTTGGGCGGATTAAACCTCCTCCGGCGTTATTATGCAGGTGTACAAAAGGGTGTAATGCTAGGTGACCTGGTTCATTTCACGAAAGAGGCAAACAGCGCAAAATGACGTGACAATGCGAAGAAAGTCGCAGTGCACACGGGGACTGCGAACTAACTTTGTTTATTACGTCACGCGAATAGTAAAAAAAAAAAAAAAACTTCCACGTGACCTTGTCGGGTGAGCATAAAAAAGAATAAAAAATAAGAGATCGGGGAAGGTGAAAGGAAGGGGGCTTCGTCTTGTCTCGTTCATCTATATGCTATGCTTGGTCTTTCAGCAAGATTGTTCTCTGTGCAGTGGAGGGGTGTAATAACAATGACGTTTAGTTCCAGACCTCGGCGTCTGAAACAATTTCCCGAATAAGGACTGGTTGCGGCCTTCATTAACAACTTATAAACCACCACTTGTCTTAATATAGTTGAAATTCATGAAAAAAAAAACGCTAGACCACTTCGCAGTAAAACGATTCTGTCTAGAAAAATGAACGTTGTTTCCACTCACTTGTCCACTCCATAATTCAAAGCAATAACTACTTTCTGATATCCTATTTTATGTAATGCTCCGGCGTTCAAGATCACGAGCAAAATATTGATTAATAAATGGCCAATTTTTCATTAGCCAACGGCATTACAGAAATAAATGGGTCTGCTGGCAGTATATCGCACGGGAGAGAGTGACAGGTCAAGTATTTCATGATGCATCAATATAACGCTTTTGAGAGCATTGTACCAGATAGAGTTCTGTGGGTAACTTGACGGGCTCCTTTCTGTCGTCATAAAGAAGCATCGCCTTTCTCATACACTCTGCCCGCTATGTTTCATTTTCCGCGCCGTTGAAGTCTAAATGAAATGGGACCAATACTCCATATCGATGCGTAGATACCTTTACTAAAGGCAGATATTTCGTGTCGGACAAACAAATAAATTGCAGAACATGGTAAAACTGAAAATGTTTCTGTGTTGGCTTAACGCATGATGAATGCTTATGTTTGCTCTGAGAGTACAGTGCAGGTTTGGTTGCCCCATGCGCGGCACTTACTTTCAGGGAACTAAGATCACTCATTCGGTTTCAAATTTTAAGAGCGAGGCTGTTGTAGCTCGCCGTAGTTTGTGCCACGTTGCAAAAAACCAGAGGTTGGTATGCGCCACAAGAATTGGACAAGCCCCACTACCGAGTACAGCAGGTGCGAGCGTTAAAGGACAAACTCTACTCGGCGAAAAGGAGCACGTGAGAACTGAAAGAAAGAGAAAGATAAAGAAAGAGATCGAAAGAAAGATAAAATAGAGAGAGAGAGAGAGAAACAGAGGAGGAAAAAAGCGAGAGACAGAAAGAATGAAAGAGAAAGAGTAAAATAGAGAGAAATAAAGGGGATAACGACATAAAAATATAGAAAGACAGAGAAATACATATAAAGAGAGAGAAAGACATGGAAATAGACATAAAATGAATAAAAAAAATAAAGAGCAAGACAGAAAAAGAAAGGTAGAAGCAGAGACAGAGAGCAAGAGTAGAAAGATAGAAAGACAGATAAAGACATATAAAAAGATACAAGAAACAGTGAGAAAGATAAAGAAAGAGAAGAAAGAAGGAAGAAAATAAAGAGAATCAAGGAAGGCCGGCCAGCTGAGCTCTTCCTTCAGGCTTGGCACCACTAGTGCGAAGCTGCCATAATTTTTTTTTATGCGAAATAAACATTTCTTCATAACCAGGACGCAGCAATTCGTAGCCCTACATAGCCACTTTCCTTCTTACGTCTTTACGTGGCCACGTTTTGCCGTCTGACCTGCAATATGTCGAAATAGGAGAATAGATAAACGATACTTCTGAAAGTGTTTGTCGTAGAGAGGTATGACAGCTTCTATAGAGCAAACTGTGCGAATCAATAAAGTCACACAGAGAAAGCTTGTATCCTCTTTTGACCTAGTTTGGAAGATGCCGACTTAATAAGGTAGATTGAGCCCTCGTCAACAGTTATCTCGCCTCCAGCAGAGTTTGATCCGGCTGCTAATTTACCTATCACGCCGTGTCTTCGTCACGGCTCAGCTGTGCAGATAATCGTCGCACTTTTCTTGCCGCATATTCATCAACTGCTGACGTTTAAATGTGTTCTGTGTAGGGGTGATCTACTAAGCGGTCGTCAAATTGTGCCACGGAACAATTTTCACAGTTTTTTTCTAGTGGTTATGCAGCGTTATTTTATTTTTTTTAAAGAAGAGAGAGGTAGGGAGGGTTCCTAGCACCTGTCCTATTTCCTGACAATAGCGGTCAAGATATTTTTTCTTTGTAATTTTACTTTTCGTATAGCTTACTTCAAAGAATGAGAAACATTACGTGGATTGATAGAAGCTCTGAAAACGCCGAGAGGCGTCTGGACGCCACGTGACAAATTTCTTTGCCACAGTCTTCCGGGTGTTTCATAAAATACATAAATACTGCAACTGCGCTTACAGCGATTGCCGCTTTCGCTGGTTTTCGTATCTTCAGTGTTTCGATGTTATACGAAATAAGCTCGGGCAAAGTTGTGACATGTTTTCTTCTAGACTGGGTGAAGTCTTCTACGGGGATCATTTAATGCCCTGATTTTTTTTTTACTTTGCTTTGACAGACTTGGTAATTAAGGAACATATGCTTTTTTTACAAGCAATGCTGCAGGTTCCATTATTGTTCCAGTGTTCCGTACGAGCGTCTTTCATTCCAACCTAACGACTTTGTCAACATACAAATGAGTTGTGTAGTGTAGTCCAACACGACCTAATGAAAAGAACAGACAATGAAGCCAAGCATGGTACAAGGAACGTTATTTGTACACTGTAAGAAAAATCCTGTGAGAAAAACAGAAAATGCATGGCAAATTTGGTGACATAACAGTTCTGTTCTTGTCTGTTTTCTGTATTAGTAGTTTTCTGTAGTTTTGCGTACATTCTCTGTTATTACTTTTCTGCTCATCTGCAGAGATTTTTCGTTTCTAATTTCTTCCCAGAAAATAGGCTTTTTGTATTTGCATACATTTTTTCTGTTATTCTATAGAAATTTTCTCTTCCTAGTACCAAGTTCAAATAGTAAAGTAGTGCATGCTTTTGTCCTCAATGGCGTCCAGAATCCGCAATGCTTTGCGGCATTCCCTGCAAATTGAGTGCAAGTGCGGCATCGGCGCAACACCTTTCATTTCCTTCTCAGCGCTCATTATCATGTAGAACCTCTCAACAGAAGGCACATACCACCACCGCCGACATGCATCTGGTATTTGTCGAGTTTGGCATTAATTTTTCTCGAAGTCTGAATTTTACTAATTTGCAAGATGGTCAATGTCGAGTTCACGCTTTGCTCTAGAGAAGGCTTCTATTTTACCAAGCGTCGCACTTTTGCAGCGGATGCAGCACGATAGAAAACTTCTAGGCGAATTGATGTGGTGCCCAAGGTCTTGAGAGCTCTAACATAACTTTTCTGTGAAAGAACAGGTAAAATCTAACAACGTTTGGTATCTATTACGAAGTGGCTCTGATATTTACAGAATCCTATTTGTTTACAGGGTTGAACTGATAAATTACATCATTTCAAAAACAGAGTATCCATCTTTGCCGAATCCAAGAAATTTCATGTAGGTAAGACGGGAAATACCTGTAAATTTTATGTTATTTAACATACATTTTTTACAGTGTAGTCTCTCACTGTAGTGTAGTAATCATAATTCAGATGTAAAGAAATTAAAGTGGGCGAAACGACAACTTGCCGCTACAGGCAGCCTACCGGTTGACAACCTACCGGTGACAAGTTGTCTTCCTTTAAATTTCAATTATAATTACTACACTACAGTGAAAGATTAGAAATAATGTCCTCTGTACCATGCTTGGCTAATTGTCTGTTGGTGTCATTAGATTGTGTCCAACAAACAAAACGAGCCCTTGATCAATTCCCCTACTTCCGTTCATTCATAGTGTAGTCCGCGTATATATAAATATCGTTAAAGTATAAACAGCTTAAGTTTTATTTTTCTTCACCGTATAGCCATGACACATAGCACCCACATATAGTTATGACATCATCATGTAAAATATTTTGTGTGGAGTTATACTGATCTGAATGTTTTAATAGTAGAAATTGATTTTAAGATTAAACAACATTGTACATTGTACATTGTCAATATTTGGTATATTCAAATATCTACAATATTATTATACTTTTGAGAGACAAAGACGACCTCAGAAAGAAAATCGAAAGAACTGGACAAGTACAACTCCTTCCAATTGTGGAACGAGACTCGAAATGATTGCAAAGAACAATAAAATATAACGTGGGACTTGCGTTGATGCACTCCTGTGGATCAAGATCAAAATCAAGACGATCGAAGTTCTGCATGGTAGCATACGATATGTACTGACGAGGAACAAAGTATGCTTGGTTTTCCATGCAGCGTTCTAATTCCCGGCCGGGCACCAGTGAGTAGAGCCTAAAACACCTTTACATGCCTTCCTACACACCATTACTGTATAGCCACGTTAAAACGCTTTGGTGGGCTTGCTAGTCTGTCCTAGCTAAATGTAAATCCTAGGAGACACGATGGACAGGAAAGGAGACTGAGGCGATTGAGAGACATGCTAGGACAATTGACCGCTTGTGTATTGTAAACGTTTCGGCCTCACTGGTTGACCAGTATGCACCTTGTGGCTCTTGTGATGCTGTTTGCAGTTACGAACAGGAATTTTTTCTCTGGCTTATTTGACTCCCGGTGAGCAATGAAGGCAGCTTTGCACGTAAGAAACAAACCCGCTTACATTGGAGCAACATATGGACATACACCAGCTGTCCATTTCACGCAATAAAATCAGCTTTGAAATTTGTTAAGGACACTGGTATCATTTAATTATTTGATGAATAAAAAGCAAACACCGACCAAATAAAAGTTTTAAAAGAAACGACGTTTCGGAAAGAAAATCGAAAGAACTGGACAAGGCTTCCGTATGGAAGCCGAAACGTCGTTTCTTTTAAAACTTTTATTTGGTCGGTGTTTGCTTTTTATTCATCATGTTTCGTCCCGACCAGACGGGTTTCCGTCGAACTCTCGATTTCATTTAATTATTTGAACTACTTGACTGTTGTGTTGTGTTCTCTGAATGTTTTGTGTATGTCAGGCACTGTGAATGTTACTTCGTTCTTCATCATACTCATCTAGAGTGGCATGCTAGTCGTGCCACCAGGCAAACGTTTCCAGTTTGTCGTTAAATAACCTATCTCTTTATTGGAGGGCACACCTCCACATGTATTCTTTATGCCCTCAAAACAAATACGCAGTTGAACGGCTGCAAGCGCTCGTCTAACAGTCCTGTGTAAGTACCACGCGTAGTATCTACGCAGCACTTTTACGAACACGGGCGAATTGTTACCAAGATCTGAATTCTGCGGATAGCGTATGCAACGCCACTCGCTCTGAGCATTTCGGTCGAACTCATACCTCGAAGCTTGCACAAATTGTAGGTTCTGTGGCCAAGGTTCATCTTGTCTCGGTGCTTATTATTCCGCCATTCCCGTATTTCTTCGCTTTCCTCCCATTTCCTTCGGTATCGGAGGCGGGCACTCGATTCGTGACTTGTTTCCGCGCCTTTCCTCACCCTCTTCGTAACGCTGGACCACCATCGAGGAGCGTGGCTTTCACTGCATTTTGTGCACCTCTTGTTTCCTTTGTTATTTATTAAGACACAAAGCAAGTATCTACACCAAGGCTGCTCGCCAGCTTGCTCTCTAGCACCACAGGTGCATTTACAGGCGCTGCTGAGCACGACAGCTTCAGTTTCACTTGGCTGATCGAAGTGTGCGAAAAGTGCAGGCAAAAAAGTAAAAAAAAAGAAAAAAAAAGCCACGTAGTGACCAATGCACAAAGGCATTATCGAACCCGCCAAACACCACCACTCCCTTCGATCGCATTCCTGTCAAAAAAACCTGTTCCGAAACAATGCTGACAATCTTCCGAGTTGCTTGTCTTCGCTGAAGGAGAACGGCCGGAAATGCGGTTATCGGGCTTAAACGCAGCTGAGCTGGTATCCCTGCGCAAACGCCTGAAAAAGTGTGCGCGCACGCGATAACCCGTTAGGCCCTCTTCTTACAAAAACACCCGCTATGTCTTATAGGAAAGCCCATACGTCATTTCTCTGTTGCATCGCAGCTGCCTAATATGGGAATGTCGAAATTAACCGTCTGAGGGCAAATTCGTCATCAGTAAGAAGTCACACCTCTTTTGAGGTCTCAGTACTAAAAACACCATGGGATTTATTCAGGAGAGCTGCATTTAGACATTACGCTAAATTTCACTCATAATATCTAGCGTGACAGATCAGAGTTTATTCAAATGACGAAGAAACGATCCCAATACAAATATCTGTGGTTTTGCGTGCCAGAACCACGACATGATTATGAGAGACGCCGTAGTGGAGGACTTCGGAAATTTCGTTCTTTAACATGCGCTGATATTGCACAGTAAACATGCCTCTGTCATTACGCCTCCATCGAAATGCGATTTATGTTTAAAGAGTATAGACGCGCATTGGTTATAACAGGCAGGTCTATCTGCATGATCGGCCCTAATGATGATGATGACACATTTTGAATGGGCTCACAGAAAAATGACTTTGGTAGTTTTGCACATGTCTGTAATGTTCTATACTGGTTCACACGGGACAGAAACACTGCCAGGCTTTAGGCTAGCGATTGACTGATCGGTGGAAAATTTCTTCATGACGCTTGAGGAAACAGTTTTTTTTAAAATCATGCTCCATTATACTGAAGGCTTTAGACAGAATGAACTGAACAACCGCTGCTACTTTTATGGTTACGATCACTCGAAACACTGCTACCACACGATACTGTTTTAGGCTAACTGTCGTAGGTACGTAAATAATAAGAAGGGCAAGACCACCTCACCGCGAAGCCTAAGGACGAAATGTAGCGGCTGATGTAGGTGTATTACATGTCTCACCATGCAAGAAGAACCGATTAATCAGGGTTCCCTGTATGGTGTGTCGGCCGTTGTTGCTTTCTAACAATTGCACACGTATGGAAAGGTAGACTGTATTAGAGCCGGCTAATCCAATGTACGGTCAAAATCATTCGTCTGCCAATACCTACACAAATACATATTCACTTTGCCCGTACAAATAACACGCTAAGTCAACAAAAATATAATCTAAAAAAACACAAACAAACCAGACAAAGGTCGTTTGTGTCGGAGCACTACGTGGATTCGTGTAAAAAAAGGCAGTGCTGCAATATCTTAAGGCGATAGGCTTGGATGCCTTGTCAAACGCGAAGATTGACCGTCGGCGTACAGCGGCGTCGGGGACAACACGAGTGATGTAAATGAACATCACCATGTGATGAGGTGACCATCGAGGTCATCATGACTTCACTGCGACGTAACGTGACGTAACGTGACGTAACGTCACATGGTGACGTGATCACATGACATCGTAGCTCGGTCAAAGGTGCGCAGATCACAGAGGCAGTGCAAAGTCACGTTAGGTACAAAAAGCTTTCGGAGGGTAGCGGGGAAAGATCAATACATTGACTGAGAAGAAGAAGAAGACGGCTTTCGCCTTCCACTCGTCGTAGGTCAAGGCATAAGGGACACCGTGAGTTTTTTCTAGATGATAGAATTCCTATTGAAAGTGTGAAGATCATAAACACGTGAGCGGAACGCTCTCGTGTTTGTGTATGTGTGTGGCTGTGATTGTTTTTTTTTTCGTGTTTATTTTTTCTCCAATGCCCAGATTGGTGGCTCCGCGTCTACGTTAGATCACATGCTCTGGCAGTGCCCCTCATTACAGAGTTCCTCAACGCACGACCGTAGAGGAATGGAGGTCTGCGCTCAGGAGCTCACAACTTTTACATCAACTCAGGTCCGTCCAGAGAGGGCCCACGACGCGGCGATGAGGCTCGGCCCTACCCGTCCCGACGTGGGAGCGGCCCGCTGCTCTACCGCCTTGAGCGGTAGTGTTTCTCAGGACCTTAATAAAGTTCTGTGTCTGTCTGTCTCTCTCTCTTTCAACCCCCTATTCCCCAACCCCAGTGCAGGGTAGCATACCAGATACTACCTTCTGGTTAACCTCCCTGCCTTCCTCTTCTCTTTATTTCTCTCTCTCTCTCTCTGTCATACGAAAGCGTGCTACGTAGATATATACACGTAATTATAGTCTCTTAATTTCCGACAAGATTATTTATTTATTTATTTGCTTGTTTATTTATTTATTCATTCATTCATTCATTCATTCATTCATTCATTCATTCATTCACTCATTTATTTATTTATTTATTTATTTATTTATTTATTTATTTATTTATTTATTTATTTATTTGTGGTACCATTAAGTGCTCTCAGTTGAGAGTAGTACATAAGGGGTACAATACAAACATAAGTATGACTACATAGTGGCGATCGCAAAAACAAGGGACATCAACATAGAACAAAACACGGAACAAAAGTTTGTTAACAGAGCAATAAAAGAATAAGCGTTTAAAGAGCGTGTGGTGCACGCAGAACAATTGTAAATTGAAGATACACACAAAGAGCAATAATGATAAAAATACTTTACAGCAACTCATTACAAACAAGTAGAAATCAATAAAGTACACAATTAACTGCGAGCAACATGCCAGGAGGCAACGCTGGGCGAACAAGGCCATGCACTAGCCTACACGTACGCGTCTGGAATGTCTATAAGAGTATTTCACATCTTCGCAACTCTGCCATCTGCAGCCTCGAATAACGCCATAATGCGACAACCAATATTACAACACCAAGACAATTGCGAGCCATTATTGGCAACTAAGCGAGTCATCGTGTCTCCCAAAGCGTTCTAATCATGTCCACAAAGTCGCTGGCTGCCAGAAATAGGTCTGCTAATCCCTCGATACACTTCAAGGACGCATTAGCGCTTCAGCACTATATACGGGGTGTAAGGGCGTGCCCTGTGTTACAAGTCGGCTTGAGTCACTCCGGTCTCTATTACGTTGTCGGAGCGCCTCGTTGGACAGCACCAATGAGGTTGTGCTAATTGGACAGTACCCGCGGATTCAGTTTGTCTCTGACCGGCACGTTTGTCCTTAGGCGAAGCAGGGCGAGAATTCGATAACCCTACAGGAAATTGGGGAAACCACCAATTAGGGTGTGCCGGGCACTACGGTTTGTTCGACAGCAGAAGCTGCCGCATGACATGCCCGTTCACCATGGGCCTTTCACAAAGAGCATACATTACTGTCACTTTTCGAGACGGCCTTGTGATACTCTCAAGGTCTCAAAGGGCCAAGGATTCTCGCCCCGTTTTATGTGGCTCTACGTGATATGAAACTTGGTTACGATCCAGGAAGTCCTGTACGTGCTAATAGAACGGGCGCGCCCTGTGACAGCTCGCATGGAGCCGCTGAATGAGAATGCCTCTTGTGACAACGGCGGGCAACGAGCGCGAAAATGTCAATCACGCGGGGAAAGCAATCAAAAAAAAAAAATACGCATAGTTTCGCGGGTATCTGTCCAGTTAGTGCTGCCTGGTGAACACTGACAGGCATCTTGCCTATGGCGCAAGGCAAACAAAATGCTTCAGCTTTTCGGCTATATAGGCACTGCCAGGGGAACCATTTATTTTCCTGGCAATGTGACACGGTTAATTGTACATCGAATCGCGAGTGGTGGCGGCCTTTTGTTTATGACAGCTAAAAGCATTGACAGATGCCCCTAACACCTACTAGGCTGTCCGTTGCAGATTTGCTGTGGGCATTTTGGAATGCGCCCTACAGTATATTGTAACTCCTTCCGACAGCTCATGTCCTTGTGGTGTCTCAAGTGAATTACTTCTACTGCCAAGATGCCGGAGGTCCTCACGCATGCCCTTAGCAAGCTGCGTTTTTTAAAGACAACCGCATTCATATCGAGTGTGGGTGCATACGGAACGCTAAACGAGCTCGTCTGAAATGTGTAATGGTCGCGATTTTGTTCGAGTTGCCCGTATCCCTGTGCGAGATGTGAATAAGTATTGCCATCGTTTTTTTTCCCTAACCCCTCTTTAATTGCTTCACTAGCGCTCATACTTACTAATTAAAGTAAACATTCAACGGCTCATAAAGTCCTTTAAACTCACGCTGCTTTGATCAGAGCCCATATCAGCCGAGAGAGAGAAAGAGAGAGAAAAAGAGAGGCAAATGTTAATGATGGGCTGGGCATGTTAACCTGGTTTATCACCTTCCTTCATATTCTATGTGCCGGGTGATAGCTGTAGGAATCTATTCATTACGTGGATACACGTGACTACATATCTTTTGTATACCACGTCCCTTGTGCTTCGCGCTGCTGTTGGGGGGATTTGAACTTCTAATATTAGCGACACTTCAGAGGTATATTCACGCACAAAGTGGGGTAAGAAATGCATTGGTGTTTCTCGCAACATATAACCACGATAACCGTTTTTGTTACAGCTGTTTGCGTAAGCATGCTCTCTCCCAATCCCTCTGTTTCTTTGTAAGTATGAACGCAGCAAGATCTATGCGTCTGTACAATGTAGTAACGTCGTTTTTGACTGCTACTGGCTGCAGCGTGGTGTTCGTTACCAGTATTGTCGCTTTGCTACTTGCGATTTTTGCCACTATATTTCACAGTATGCGTGATATTTGCACAAACGAATAAATTTCACAGTGGGCTTCAATTGCTTTAACGCCCCAATTGCTGCAGTACCATATATGTTTTTCGTAGATATAGTTTTCATGGATTCAGCTGTATACCTTCGATCGTTGACTCCCCATGTAATGCACGCGAGGGCCCTTAGGGTCCTCAGGCGAACAAACATTTACTCAAAACCAACGCACACGGGTGCTATCTACAGGGCGACAATGGCTGAAAAAAAAAGAGTGCTAATGCAATAAAGAGGACTAAAACCAAAGTGCCTTTGGTCAGCCCTAAAGTCACATTCTTTATGTTAGGCAACGAAACGACCGGTTCTAAACGCACTCAGGGAAAGAAACATTGTATGCGTTCGGCCCCGTTGTCACAGTGCAGTAGCGAGCCGTTAAACATAATGGCCCTACAATTGCTGAGTCAAAATGGCGCCAATTGTTCACGCGCCGGCGGCCTGAATTTACGATGTACAGCGAGTATAGAGTCGCTTTTACAAGTTGTGTGAGCGCCTGTATCCTCATTAAATAACCCACCCATTTTCTGTCTTTATGTTATTTAGTAGTCGTACAGCGTAGCCCTTCCTCCCCTTCCTTTGCCTCATAAGAACAAAGGAAAAAAATAACAAAACAAAGAAAAACTAAGTGGGAACGTGTTAAACATGGTAGCACACTTCAAGCAAACCCGGAATACCTGAGTAAATTAAACTACTTAAGAAATGCACAAAACAATGAATCTGATTATAAGAGAACAACCGAACAACGTCCAAGCTATAAACTCGCCATAGTGGTGTTATGGTTACGGTGCTCAACCGCTGACCTGAAGGTCGCGGAATCGAATCCTGGCCGTGGCGGCCGTATTTCGATAAACGAAATTGCAAGGGGGTTGAGTGCTTAGATTTAAGTGCACGAACGCCAGATGGTCGAAATTTCCAGAGCCCACCTCTACGACGTCCCTCATAATTATATCGTGGTTTTGGGACGTAAGACTTTTAGAATTACTAACTGCGTAGCTGTTTATGCCGAGCGTAATCTGTCAGGTCTGAACAGAAAACTATCATCACCATAAACCATCTCTTCGTCCTCTCTTTCACTCTTCAACTTCTGTTTCCGCGTGGGATGCAATAACTCTGATGGGCGAGACAACGAGTACAGAGAGAGAGCGAAAGAAATAAAGAAAGAGTAAGAGAGAAATTGTTCGGGGAAAAAATTTCTTCGCGAGGCGAGATTCGAACCCGCGCACCCACGAACCGAAGGCAAGCGTTTTAGCATAGCATGCCTTGTATAATGTGGTATAGTAAGGGGGGTGGGAGGGGGGAAGTGAGGGTAAGGAGGACAGATGTTAAGGTCACGGGAGGAGGGAAAATAAGGAGGGGAGGGAGTACAGCACAGCATAGAAAGGAAGAGAGAAATAGAACGAAAGGCAGAAATAAACAGCTATAATAATAATAATAATAATAATAATAATAATAATAATATCAGTGGTTTAACGTCCCAAAACCACGATATGATTATGAGAGACGCCGTAGTGGAGGGCTCCGGAAATTTAGACCACCTGGGGTTCTTTAACGTGCACCTAAATCTAAGTACACTGGCCTCAAGCATTTTCGCCTCCATCGAAAATGCAGCCGCCGCGGCCGGGATTCGATCCCGCGACCTTCGGGTCAGCAGTCGAGCGCCATAACCACTAGACCACCGTGGCGGGGTGAAAAGAAACAGCTGGCGAGGAAAAGAGAGAATCAAAGAAGGAGAGAGGGAGAAATAGAGAGTGAGGGCAAGAGAGAGAAAGAAAGAGAGAGAGAAGGAAACTGCGCCAGCGAGAAAAAGGGACCACACGAGGAGGAGCGACACGTACACAAGGCGCCTTGTGTGCGTGTTATTCCCCCCTCGTCTGGTCCCTTGTTTTCGCTGGCGCTGTTTTACTTCAAGTATGAATCATGTAGCCCAAAAGTACATCTAGACAAAGAAAGAAATAGAAGAAGGGAGAAAATTTGCAAACCTCAGTGAAACAGCAACAGCCTGGGCTACCTACATGCTCTCCGCTGTCTCGTTTAGCATTACATACATACATACATACTTGTATATGCTTTCTGTGTCTTCTATGCCGTTTCTAAATTTTACTGTGCATGTGAGACGGAGCGAAATGTTTCTCAGCCCTTCGCACTTCCACGCCCTCCGTAACCTTGCAGATACTCTCTAAGCGATCGCGTTTGTGAAGCAGAAAAATAACGCGAAATGATAAGTATTTGTCGTTTTGCCCATAGTTCACTCCCACTTTCGTGATCATACTTTTTTTTTTCACTCGTAGCTCTATTTTTTCATGAATTGCGTTCGCCAACTCTCTCATTTTATTGCCTAGCAATGCTTCAGGCTGGTATTCCATATTTACGCCCCGAAACATCTTCCACTCGAACTATTACATGAAAAAACGGCCAGATACTTGAGAGTGTGCGTCTCTTATAACAATGCAGCTGGTACTGATGCAAACTTTTTTTCAGTTCTAGCAGACACAATGCAGCCGACATTTTGTAGCAGTCAATTAAGAATTCATGGAAAAGTGCGAACCAGGCATACTTTTATCTTAGCCGTTGAAACAAACAAACAAAAAAAAGTTGGTATCAGCTGATGAGATCTCGTCTCACACGTTTCAAAGCTTGCGATCAACAATGATTCGTTATTGCGTGACTGACGGCATCGCATACGTCGCGTGTACGCGGCGCTCTCTATACCTCACCTGGGCAGTCAATGGTAAATACCAGACTCGATTCAACGAACAATTGTTTCCGTCGTGAGAGAGGAGGGCGCCGGGCCGATGCAGGCAGGAATGAAAAAGAAAGACAAAGACGTAGGCTTTTCAACCCGTGTCCTTGGGTAGTGGCCCTCTAACGTCGTTCAATCGCCCACCTTTTTCCGCGATTACGTGCGCTCGCTTCCCGCCCACAATGAATTGCCGGCGAGCGGACTCTACCCCTGATTGCTCCGGAAGGCGCGTGGCGTGCATGCTGTTGCGTCGATGGCGGTTAGGTTAACAGGCGTGACGATGGTTTTCTTTGCACATTACTCGCCGCGTGTGTGGTGAATAGTTAACGCCGACCCTGCGCGCTGACCACCCCTCGCTCGGAAGGTGTGGCACAATTCCGGTATGGTCATGGGTCACGTTATGCAAGGTGCGGACGTTTTGACCTGAAGATGTGGCGTTGGAACATTCTTCTAACGTAGCGTTAAAAAACGATAGAGAAATCCAGATTGGAGGATCTTTGATAACGAAGTGATATCTTCATCATTTAGACAATACCAATAATCATTGCGCATTATCCAAATGTAACTTGGGAAAAGAAGAAACAACAATTTTGTTGCGACGCAGCGCTGCAATGCATCACTGGGGCGAATGACTGGCCCATTCGTTTTCCAAGGATCACGTAAACACAGGAATCGCGGGATATACCTTCTCAGACGAAAGAAGATGTCGCACACAACTACGGAGACCCCCCCTCCCCCATAAAAGAAACACACATGTACGCGCGAAAACACACGCACGCGCGTAAGCACACAGATACCCATGCAGCCTTTAAACTGCTTTCTTTATTCCAATATGTGATGTGGTCACTCATTACTCGTATCAAGAACGTGCTAAAATAATAACACCTGTGGGCGAATGTCTGAACGTGAAAAGCAGTTCTGTGTGATTGCTTACATGCCTTCGCATGTGCTTTTTTTGCATATTTGTTTCTAAGCTTTCATTACTCTTGTACACTTTAATTGGTTTCCTTACCCTACATCATTTTTGCGATTATGGGCATGCATCTTATGTTTGTGACGTTTGTATCCCTGCGGTATATGTTCACATTTTGTAATGAAATAGGGGTAACACTGATTTTTTAAGTGTGTCTAAAAACAGCCACTTGTAACATAGCTTGTCGTTCCAGTATGCCATTCAATGTTAATTTCAGAGTGCTGATAAGAAATCAGATTAATGTATCTCGATGCGGCTTCTCGCCCTGAGTCTTTATCGGGTCGATGTTAACATGGATGTATTAGTTGCAACGAGAACCATCAAAATAATGTCACGACAAAAGAGACGTCTGGACGCGTATACCTGTCCGAGAATATGGGCGGCAACTTGAAAACGCGCGAAAGTTACGCGGTTCCACGTAGCCGTGGAAATAGCAAACGCGGCTCTCCCTAATTTTCAGCGCCCAGAAGTTCGTACGTCGTAACTTGGGCAGACAAACCCTGAGATTCCTTTTTCCGCGACCGGGCGCTTCTTTACTCGGCGCCTGGGAGAGTCAGACGGAGCGCTAGTACGTACAAGGAACTGGCGACGAGTTCACGCTTCTTTAACAACAAACGAGAACTGGAAGAGAAGAGTGAAGTCGATTCACGCAATTGACTGACGGAGGAAACGTGCCAGGCTCACTAGGCAAAGCTGCGAAGAAGGTAAGGGAGAGACGGCGTGCGCTCAACCGGCATCAGCGGCGGTTCGCCACTCCAACCGGGACGAAGACCGCTTTTCGTTCTTCTGCTTTACTTTCGTTTTCCTCCTTTTTATCGTTTTCTTTTTCTTTCTTTACCTGCCTTTTGAGTGGTGCTACCTACAAAAGGGTGTGCTCGGAACGGCGCCCACGAAATTGAGTAGGTTGGAGAGAAAGGGCAGCGGCGCGGCCAATGACGCGTGTCCGAACCGCGAACACGGATGTCTGCGACCAACAGTCGGTCCTTGTTTCCACTCCTCTCAAATGTCTCACGCGGAGTCCGTGTACTCTCGTTACAAGTTGCCTCTCTTTGTCTGTTTGTATATCAGCTGCGTCCTTCTTTTACTTTAGTTACCTTCTTGCGGTGTTCATGTATACTTTGGGCTTGTTTCACTGACTCGCCGGGGCGTCCTCCCCTTGAACGTCAAAATCTGCAATAGAAAACGGCCGTTGCTGCAACAACCATACGTCACGCAGTTTCCTTTCCCCCCCGTTGCTGGGCTTCACCCCAGCCAGACTCCCTCCGACCCTGTTGTCACAGTGGCCGCGCTGGAAGGAGAACAGCGGCATCGGCGACCGACAATCGTATGCAGATCCATTGTCAAAGACGAAGAAACGAAGGAGGCGGGCGATCTCTCTCGTTTCACCGAAGACCGGCTAGCTGGTCGAACGTTGGGCGCACGTATACCTTGCCTATATACAAATACAATACGCACGTGCTGCATGGCTGTGTCTGGGACGCTTCGCACTCGTTTCGCCTTTGGGAGCGAAACGTCGCGTGGACGTTCGCCTGCACTTCACGGGAGGCCGCCGTCGCCGTGCTGTAGCGAGGGGAGAAGGGGCGCCCCAACAGGCCACGCGCCGCCTGTCGCGTTGCTGCGCGTGACGCTTTGTGCCTGTATAAAGCTCGATCATGGGACCCCCAGGTTGACATCCATCGCCCCTGGCCTCTTGATGCCCAACGGCGGGAGGCGGACTGCTCACACCTGCGATCACGTAACGTTGGCTTCGCAGTTGTGCGGATGACACTCGTGGCCCTGAATTCGAAGAGACGTCAGAACGTTTTCTTATGCCTACACAAGGCTCGCGTATACTCGACCGGTGGTCTTACATAGGTCACTATCCTTGGGGTTTCGAGACAGAGCATAGTCGCCCGAAGAAGCGTGCCTGACCTGTCACAGCCGTCTACTGTTACGTGGTCCGCCTAGCAGAAGGGTTGTCCCTGAATACATCTTGTAGCGAGAAGTCCGTATACGGTCTATTGTTGGTCAACACGCGACGTAAAGCACGACGCAAGCTAAATGACATTGATGCGTGCGCTCGGCGCGCTGGTATGTATAACTACGTAGCCTTTCGTGCGCGGCAGGGGAGCTTGTGCGCAACGGTGCCGGCCAGTTTCAGGTATCGGACGCTCTGTCCTGCAGCATAATGCTTAAGCCTCTTCACTTTAGTCCTGTTATGCGCATTTAAATATTCACTTGAAATGCAAATTACAGTACCAAATTCGCCTCTTTAAGTTTAGCATCTGTTATTTCCTTCCTCAGCTTTCTGTTGACCTATGCTCGCTTTCAAAATCAAAGAGAAGGCAGTGCGCTAAGCGCAGAGAAAAAGAGAGAAAAAACAAGGCACGGTTTGCCACCCGACGCGCGTATGGTTCGCTACCCTGCGCAACGAGTTAAGGAAGGAACAGAAACCGAAAACAATGTGTGTTTGGGCTCAATACGCCTGCGACATTGGCACGAAAGCGACGTCAAGCTAACAGAAGTAGGAGCCTTGTTTGTTATTTGCCTTCATTCTTTAAATCAGGCGTGAGCAACGAATCGCTCTGCACGTATAGCTTCCGTGCGCAACACAAGAGACTACAGTGCACCTGGTAGATGGATCGAGTGTTGACGGAACTACACCGTTCGCCCATTGGGCTAATGATGACAGACAATTTACAGCTGCGCTCTCGATCTGTCATTTGCCCGCATCGTTTTCCGGCTGAAGTTGACCGAGTACGCTTTCAGAGTAATACTGCGCAGATGATGTCGAGTGGCCTTGGTTAGCGTCTATTTGCGAACCCTGACAGTTGGACTACGTGTTCTCAGACAGCGGTGGTCTAAATAGGCCACTCTATGCGAATGGAATTCGAGGGTGCCAAGTACATGTAATGCGCTGTCCATATATTGGCTGTATGCTCGAACGGCCTATGAGCAGTCTTTGATACAGTCTTTTACTCTTTCTGTGTACCAAATACTACTAATATTACCCAACTTGAAAAAAAAAAAGTGCTCAGTTTTCATTAGCGGCGCAAGGTGTGGACTGTCAGCGGAGCTAAGTGTTCGACCTAGCGAAGTATTCGCCAGCAATGCCAAGCTTTTGATAGCGACGCTAAGTATTTCCTAGTAGTACTAAGTATGGCTAGACTTGGCTAGACATGTTCACGTGCCTACTTGTTACGTGATACTCAGATTTTAGTCACTTTGACTATAGCTGTTACTGGGTTTATGGCGGGCATATGTCATGCGACTACCTATATTACGCGATGCTGCGTGATTTTAGTCACGCGAGAAGGTTACGCGATGTTACATGATTATATCCACTTGACTCGTCACGTGATGTTACGTGATTTTTAGTCACGTGACTAGTTGTTATGTGATGCTCATTGTAAAATAACTAACAGTGCAACTACCGTGGTTTACGCCAATTTCACGCATATGCGGCAGCGAACACACATGAGGCCAGACGGGACGTTGCCTAAACGTACGCCTGCGTGAGCATGAGTTGACTCTTTCGGGTGCTGCTGTCACGTCTCATTTGGCGGACCATTGCATATAATGTGGTTCTGTGCCCTATTTTAAGAAAATCATTATAAAATACATACACACTGATCAGCACACGCGTGAAATAGACGAACTCTTTTTCAGCGAGAGTTGCATCAGTCAACCGTCAATCACTGTTCTAGATGAAGAGTACAATTATCTGTTGGAGAAAACATGTTGTCTTGCAACACGTGCAGAGTTTTGAAGACTCATTGATAATTATATGCGTTCTTTCTTTTTCGATAATAAATTTAGCTGTGAGTTCAGCGCTGTGTCCCTTTCTTCTTTCTGTCCGTATTCCCTGTTGCGCTGTTTGTTAACAATTACGATGAACATCCACGAACTAGCCCAACTCGCGATTCTGTTACGTGATGCTAAGTCATTTCGGTCACGTGACCGAAATGACTTAGCATCACGTAACAGAATCGCGAGTTGTTGCGTAATGTTACGGGATTTTTAGTCACTTGGCTAGTCATTACGTGACGTTACAGGATTTTAGTCACGTGACTAGTTATTACGTCATGTTACGCGATTCTCAGCCGCGTGACTATAGTTGTTACGTGATGTTATGCGATGTTGTTTCATGATGTTACGTAATTTTTAGCCACGTAACAGACTCGCCCATTATGGTTTTTTGTATGCCACGCCAAACTAATCGACGCACGTAGTTGTGCGAACCCGAAGTTGAAGAGGACGAAGCAAGCGCGTGCCGGTTCATGATGATGATAAATCCAGTTCGCACTACCTGACACAACGAAAAGCTCAAAGAGCTCCGCTCTTAAAATTCTGATTCTTAAAGGGGCCATGACACCCAATTTTCGACCATAATCTGTGTTATGTAGGTTGATCCTTGTACGTTCACAGACAAGCTGGCGAAATTTTAGCGCATTTGGTCGTGCCGTTAATTTATAATTGAATATTTTTATAAACGAGCGAGCGGCCTGAGAGTCGGGCAACACTGGCACGCTCGCTAGCCGTGACGTAACGAGTAGCTTGCTGTGTGAGGGTCTGCACGGTCTGCAATCCGTGTTCCATGTTCAGCTGCGCGTGCAAACGAGCTATTTCTGCTTTTCTCAACTTGCCTCTGGAACTAAATGACTTGCAGCGGTTGAAACAGCAACAGAGCAACACTCGCAGTGAACACACTGACCGCGTGTGGAATGTAGCAGACGACGTCACTGCTCCTCGCATTTAGTGACGTCACGCGCGCCATGGCAAAATGGCGGTCGCCAGCGGTGGGCGGAGTTTACAGCCGACGACTTCTCCGGCTTATTTTGGACTGAAATAATCTTTTACAGTCCAGTTTTCACACGTGTACAAGCATATTTGACCCTCTACCTCCGTTTTTCGCCAAAAACCGCAAATTGTTGGGTGACCATGTCATGGCCCCTTTAAGAAGACACTGCGTTCGTGATGATTCGAGAGGTCAAGACACATCTAACGCCTAAAATATGCTAAGAATCCTGGAGTGATAAATCTTCCGTCACATAGGCTAATGATCACCACAGACGGGCGCGGTGTTCTTCATTGGGGGGGGAAGCGGGGGAATGCCCCCCCCCCCCCTCCCCCTTCCCTGCCCTCTCAGCTTGTTTTTTTTTTTCTCCTTTTTCACATATGTGCGCTGAGCCTGTCGTACCTATAGTTTCGTAAACACTACTATCCTATACACATTTATTTTGAAACATATACCTATATCAATCTACATCTGCCAGAATTTCTAGACTAATCGTGTGCACTCCCAGCAGTATTTTCTTGCTTCCATCTCTTTCGTTTATTTTTTTTAAGGTTCCGCTATTACCCTGCGCTTCTCGCAGTGCAGGCTAGCAAAAGTGAACGCGTGCCTATTTAATGTTCCTGCTTCTCTGTATATCTGAGAGATTCAGACAGTCATAAGAAAGAAAAAACCGAAGATTCATCTGCTTTGGATCTAAAAAAGTTTTTATCATCATCATCATTATCGTCATCATCTATCAAAAACGGTTTACAAATAACCACCTTAATTCCACCTGTTTTCGCATCGTTGCGACGTGACATATTGCGGCTACCCAGTGCACCTCCAGACTTCGATATCAGCTATAAATATACCGCCATCGCCTCATGCAGCTGCAATTAAGCGTGTTTATCTATTACGAGATGTGCAGTACATCAAAAGTGTGATCGTACATCTGGCTCCCGGAAGATAACTGTCTGATACATCAAATGTTATGAAGTGATGGCCGCTAATTTCCTTTTTTTTTATGCAGCCTATTACGTAACGATAGCGTGGTGCGTCTTACGTTGCACGCACCACCTGTCACAAAAAACAACGACAAAAATTGAAAGGAAGCGCACACGTGCGCGCAGGATAGAAAACAAAATGGGCCAATAAGTGACAGCAACAACTTCTGATAGCAAAGGCTCGACGAGAACAATGTGACGAAACAACAAACGTCGCCGAGCGGGGCCGTCAAGAAGGGCGCGCTTGCTTCAAGGCTCACCGTGCGCTGCGCGCGATGTCCGACATTATCGTATACGCCGGCCTCTTCGCAGGTGCCTCGTCGGTAAAAAAATCATCGCGCTCGCCGGTGCACGCCGATAAACTCAGGTGTGACGGAGCTGCTGTCAGGGTGGCGGTGTGAATGCAGCTACCGTTCCTTCGATGTTGCCTGAGGCGTTGCGTATACTACAGGCTGTAGGAAAAGGCGCGTCGATGTGGTAGGTGGCTGTTCATAACGGAGCGACAAGCTGTTTTGGCGGTCGCTACGGTATGAATGCAGGTAGTCAGGTATTGTACGCTTCGTTGTTGCTTGAGACATCGCGTCCACTACATGCAGTGGAGAATGCGCGTTAACGTACTATACGTGGCTGTTTATAACAAAGCAACATGTTGCTTTGGCTCTCCGACCGTTTCATTCCTTTGTGATGCGTGTTGCTGGACGCGCCCGGACGGCTGTTCCCCTGTGTAGCCACGTGCGGTTCGTACGTGCTTCACGTTGGGTGATCTTGTTAGCTCTCGCCCTGGTACTCAACAGCATCTAGACATTCTGCGTAATAGACAATCAAAAGGCTTTCGGGAGGTATTAATGGTAAATTTTTACGTAATATACATAGGTGAACGCTTGTCGTCGAGTGAAGGCATACTTACAGTCATCGTTCAACGTCATTAATCATTAGAAGTCGATCAATCACGTTGCATCATCTTCATTCCGCTGTGTTGTCAAACATGATATATGGCCCCTTTCTTTCGGATCGTTTCTCCGGGACAGACATAAACGCGGCAACGTGCTTTTTTATTAAAAATGCAGGCTATTATGATGCCTCTTTATTCTCTTCTCGCGTGATACAACGCAATTTTCCCCCCTGAAGTGTTCGTGGCAAAACATGTTGCGTGCAGTGGCGGTGAACGCATTAATCTTTCTCTTTGTACTTGTTCTCTCATCCATCAGAGTTATTCCATCCCACGCCGGAAAAATCGGAGCACGTGTTCTGGGAGTGAAGCAGAAGGTGAAGAAGAGGACGAAGATAGCACGTGCCGGTTCATGATTGTGATAGTTTTAAGGCGAGAGCCTTAGATGCCTCATCAAACACGAAATTTGAACGTCGGCATCGGCATTCCGCGTCGGCGGCTGTCGGCGTCCCTCGGCGTCTGGGACGAGTGATGCAAGAAAAAATCATCACGTGATGACGCCGCCATATGACGTCACGACGACGTCACAGATCGCCAAAGTGCGTGACGTCATAATGACGTCATCATGGCGTCACTGTGACGTCAATTCACAAGATGACGTCATCACATGGCACCTTAGCTTTTCAAAGATATAGTACGATCACGGAAACAATGCAAAACCAGGTGAGTTGCCTCCGCTCTTGGAGGCAGTGCAAAACCACTTCAAGGGCGGAAAGCTTTCTAAGGGTGGCGGAGCAGGATCAATACATCGACTGAGAAGAAAAGGAAGATGACTTTCGCCTTCCAGTCGTCTTAAGTGAATGCATAAGGGACACTGTGAGTTTTTCTGTTCGCTGATTACTACGGACGGCTGGCATAAACAGGGCCCGCTGTTAAAAAAAAAAAAAAACCATTTGTGTATATCGTAGGGTTATGATGTTTCTAATCAAAATCACGTCACTGTGGGCCGTCTTCGCCTTCACAATCGAAAGTTGAGCTATTTGCCAGAGATTGATCGCAGATGAAAAAGGTGTGCAAACGCCTATACGAGACAAGAGAGCGAGACAACTGAAACGGCTGCTAACAACTGGAGTTATATTGATTAGCATGAAAACTGTAGTCGTCTAGATGCTGAACTGGCTATAGCCACAGTTTAACTGACACCAAAAACAGGCACCAGCCACATTCAGCAGCCATAGGTACCAGCCACAGGTGTCAAACACAGGTGCAAGACACAGGTGCAAGACACAGGTGCAAGACACAGGTGCCAGACACAGGTGCCGGTCCAACATTCAGAATTGTTTCACCCACCCATCTCTGTCGAAGACGTTTATATTTGAAATGCTGTCTTCGACCAACCGCAACAATGGGTATACTTTTCACGAGCCCTAAGCAAGGGTCGCGAGAGAAGAAGAACGGAAAGAACGGGACCAATGTCCAGCGAGGCATCGGCCTCGCTTAGCCGAGAGTGAGCGAAGGCCGGTGCCGGCGGGGGCCAGCCGACTCGAACGGGCCACCAGCTCTTTCGTAACGGAGGTGCGCATGCACCCGTGCACAAAACCAAAAAGCCGCCGCGCAGAGTGACAACTGCTTCGCTGTTCCTTCCGGCCGGCCAGCGACCGACACAGCGACTGCAGCAGCAGAGTGGAGAAGGGGTTAGCGGGGAGAAGCACGGCCCTCTTTACCGGCCTACGTGTGCTCGGATTACACAAATGGCGATCACGCGCGGCTACTCAAGTCGCAAAACGCTTCGCGTACAAGTTCACGTCGGGCCACTCGCTCGGTGCTCACCCCACGCGCCGGCGTTTTCGTCTCAAACCAGCGGAACGAATCGTGCACGACTCGGTGGCCGCTGGTTAGAAAATGGCGAGGGCGTGCGGGAGAATGGCCGTTAGCGGCGTGCGCCGGGAACGCTAAACGGTGGTGCTTTAGCGTCTGTTGCTCTCCCGTTTGCCCTTTCGTACGTGCGCGAACTTTCAACCACTTACAAATGTTAGACAGTGGTATGCTTATATCTCCCTTTCCTAACCGTAAGTCACGCGCAGCACTATGGACGTAAGATAAGTTACCGCTTTGGAAAATGGTGAACGTTATACGTCTTCATTCAACTTCATAGCTACTCGCAATGCCGGGCAGATTGTGTACGTACAGCGCTACCCGAAAACGTACGCTACCACGCAAATATGTGTGGAATTGGGCGGTCAGGTACAACACTGCACGACTGTGTTTGTTCCAAAGAATAATTAATATGCCGAGAATTACTTACGAAGACTCAATTTATGATGTCATGCGTCGAATTGGGTGAGCAAGCCGCCTAACACTGCGAACAGTCCGCATTCCACAAGACAGCATGCAAGACGAGCGCTTTTATGTATTTATTTTTGGTGAACATTCTTCTCTACCCGAATAAATGTTACTATCTATTTTCGACACCACCGACACCCTTTGTTGTGGTCCATTGTTGTGTGTTGTGGTCGTCCATTGTTGTGGTCAAGCTAGAGACAGACGGTTTTAGTATGAGTCGTTCGAAGCTAGCATTCACGAATAAGAGGCTTCTTTGAGCGCTTGATTGAGGTCTTACAAAAGTCAACATGCACGTGTACAATGCGCGTTATCGCACAACTCTGACACTTGGCCTCACGCGGAAGCGCGAACGTGGATTACCATGGTCTCACCGTTACGCTCTTAAACATTGTCCATGCCTAAAAAAAAACAAAAAAAACAAAAAAAAACAAAAAAAAAAAGGGCCCAGGAAGTCTTCAGAAAAATGTTTAGTGGTGGTTCACCACACAGATTTTTGACGGTGCTGCTGAAATGAGCTATTTGTCGTGCCGAGGGAAGCTATACATCAGTCATTAGAGATAGCATGATGTCCACTCCAATGCTGCCTTACTCCTTTCTGGAAGTCCTTATGTGTAGGTTCACAGCAGGCCACTCTTAGCTGCATAGATGTCTGAACAGCATTTGTTTCATTTTGTTGTGTTACTGTTTTTTGTAGAACTCGTCCAAATGTACCGACAGACAGCTGCCGTTGTCTTTTATTTCCTTGTCGGTTTGTGACTGGCTAGTGCCCTAGGCTAAGACAACTACTCGATTTTTCTCTTTGCTTTCTTCGAGCGAATGAGCAGTCTTGTGCTAATCAAAAAGCATTGCGCTCAGTTCTCCAACAAAAACTTCATGAACAGCTGACATACACAAATGTGAAATTCCACCACGACGTGTCAAATAGCTGGGCCATGAAGTTGACTCCAGATGGTTTCGTGATCACTGAAGGATCAGTGGTTGTCATTTAGCAAAAAGAAAAAAATCACGCCATATCCACGAAGTGAATGATGGTGAGTGGGCGAAGCTCGATTGTTTTCATCCATGGCAGAAAGAGAATGTGTGGTCTGGAACGCGCTTATACTTCATGGTCAACAGCATCATCGTCATCGTTATCACGTGTAGTGGGTACAATTCACTATACTGGAACGCGGTTATACTTCATCGTTATCACGTGTAGTGGGTACATTCCACTATACTGCGTCATCGTCATCTTTATCACGTGTAGTGGGTACATTCCACCATACTGAAACGCGCTTATACTTCATCGTTATGACGTGTAGTGGGTACATTCCACTATACTGCGTCATCGTCATCTTTATCACGTGGAGTGGGTACATTCCACTACACGTGGCTACCTACCTACCTACCTACTGCTACTACTACTACAACAACTACAGAGGAGGGACAGACCCACACCCTAAGGAGCTTCGCCCCTAAAAAAAAACCTACATTGATATCGCAGGAAGAACAGTACAGCGTTCCCATACCGTTTCTCAGGACGGATTGTAAACACCTTCGCCAGCAGGCATAGGAATGACATACAGCGGAACCCAAGCCGCATATATCTTGGTCATAAAGAGCAGTGCACAAATTTAATCGAACATTGGAAACGCGGCCCACACACTCTTATGTGACCGCCGTCGCTGTTAGTAATAAACAGTGCAATTATTGACAACCTTGTTCGGGCACATTCACACTATAACAGACTTTCGCGCGACTACGGAAACTCGAAAAGAGCAGCACTTCCTCGCCGTTTACTTAGGATGTGACAGACTGTAGCGTTGGCAGTGTCGCTGTAGAAAGACGAAATAATCTATTACCGTTTCCTCTAGCCGTTTCCGGACGCAGTACGTAACGCGGACGCGACATTCAGCAAAGTCTCTTAAAGCGGCCTTTCTGTACGCAAGATGAAACGCACTCGACACGGTCTGCTGGCTCACTTGGGGCCAAATCGCGCAACAACTCGCTCGCGCGGCCCTTTACGGCCTCATATCCTTGGCTCAGAGCAGGGTGGCGGGTCGACGAGACAGCCGGTAGCTACTGGCCAGGAAATTTGCAAAAGAAAAAAGAAAAGGTAAGAAGCGGGTCCTACACGTGTCGCTTTTAGCCGAGAAAGCACCAACACAGCTCCCGAGTAGCGAACCACAAAGACAAAAAGCAGGAACTCCGTAAGAAAAAAAAAAGCAAAGTAGCGCATGCAGCAAAGGACTGTGTACGAAGGGAGGCGGACACCTCTGAGGGACGTCGGGGGGGGTATAGGGGCAATGACGAGGCCGGCTTATGTCGTGGGGGTGGAAGCCTGGAGAAACAAGGACGGAAGCCTGATCACTGGAGTGTCGCCGTGGCGAACGGATAAACTGGGAGCAGGCTTTACGGCCGTGCGTATGCTATGGGATCTGAGCTATGTGTGTGTATGAGTGCCCGTATTCGAAAGAGAGTCGCGTGAAGTGCCGGTGGTGCGGTGAAAAGGAGAGAGAGAGGAAGAGCGAGAGGAGGACGGGGGTGGCGGCGAGTGTGACCAGCGGTCAAGCTTTGGCAACAGGTTGGAGAGCGGCTCGCGCTTGATCGCGTAGGTGCGTAGGTGCCGCCGTCGCTGTGGACTCCGTTCCAGTGCGAGGACCAACCCCCACCGCGTAGCCGCAGTCTTTTTTCTTCTCTTTCTTCTTCTTTTTTTTTTTTTTTGTACTTCCGGTGGGGCGTTACTGGCTCTGGCCTGTTCTTTCGTCGGAGCTCTTTCACCCGAGGTTCCTTTCTGGGACAAGGTCCCCCCTTCACTCTAATAACCCCGCTGAACAATTACATTCCAAACGCCATCGTCGCTCGCGCGTTTACCTTCGCGCACTTTTTTTTCTCTCATTTTTGATTCTCACTCTTCATACGTTACTTTCTTTATGGCAAATTTTCTTGGAAGCATTTTACTTTTCACGATCTTGAGTCGTCGCATATGAGCGCTGTCGTGGCGATATGTGCCAGCCAGTCTGTCTCAATGCCTGACACGTCTTGCCTTCTTGAAGTCTTTCAAAGTTCTTCACTGCGTGCGATGACTTTCTTTTTAAAGAAAGAAAAAAAGAAAGAAAGAAAGAAAGAAAGAAAGAAAGAAAGAAAGAAAGAAAGAAAGAAAGAAAGAAAGAAAGAAAGAAAGAAAGAAAGAAAGAAAGAGAAGAGAAGAGAAGAGAAGAAGGTGAAAACTGGAGGCCAAAGGGGTGGTATGCCGAAACGAAGCTTTACGGCGAGGATTCGGAAAGGCAGTACTTGAAAAGGAAAATGCGCATGACCCTAGAACCTGACTGCATAGAAAAAGATAGTAAAAACATCGCAGAAGAGAAAGTTCAGAGACATTGAGCAAACATTCATATATATGGATGAAATACTTTAAAGGCGTTGTCAGAAATTCGGAAAAAAGTATCTCCTTCAAGCCAACTGACCCACCTCGTGACCGCCTTGAACTGTACTTCCTTTTTTATTCTTGCCGCCAAGACACAAACGAAACACATGTCTGAAAGCCACTCTTTGTTGCAAACCTTCAGTTCCACAGCGGGTACAGTATACAATGTAACGTTGCTCAACGACGCTGGAGTAATACATTTGAACGAGCTTCACGGTCATGAGGGCCAGGTGTCTGGTTTCCCCTTTAAAGGAGCAATGAATTGCAATGTGTAACTTTAAGGGCAATTTTTCGAGACAAAGGACTATTGTGCTGGCACACAAGCCATGCACACACCTTGCCCTTTGATGAATGCGGCTCGAGACTTGAACGAGATAGCCAGCGTAACCAATTCATCTCAGCGCCGTTGTTATCGAGAGGAGGCATCAGCTGTCAGTTCCGTTCTGGTGTCGCCGTGGAGCGCAATAAATTTTACTCTCAGCAATTGCAGCGATTCCCGTTGTGACCTTTCGCCCCAGGGTCCTTTCGTTTTTGTTTTTTTCCGAGAAGCTCGATCAGTGACGATACAAGATCACGGAAGTTCACGACATCCGTGAAGTGCATCAGGAGGTCGTTGTGGCGCTATAGGTAAACAATGTTGGAACGACACGCCGTATAACGTACATTGGGTAGGATGCACTGATACGCAAGTAATGAGAGCAAAAAAAAAAAGGGGGGGGGGGGGGGCGTAGGAAGCGAGATAACCCGGTGCTCGGGTCACCTGCGCTTGTCGGACTGTCACTACACACTTCCGCTATACGAGCCTGAACACGAAAGGGTTTAATTGTTCACCTCTGACCGTGTCCGTCACGAATGAGCCGATCACGAGCGAAGGTGGACGGCCTGTGACCACAATGCCGGCGCATACCACTACACTAAAAAGAACAAAGGCTAGATAAATTGCAGTCACCTATAACTCGAACTCATCCATCCTTGCTGTATACCGGGTCACCCACAAAGCTTGGTACTTACGCCTATACGATGAAGATGCTGCGAACAAGCTACAGTATACCAATAAATAATGGTCTCTCGATGAATGGCCCTGTCACCTTTTACTGGGAAAGTAGCCCTCCTCAGTTATCGACGGGTGGTACGCCTCTTCGGAAGCCCACGCACTATAGTGCAATTTCCGACGCCTTGTCTCTCG
>JALIZH010001338.1:0-27948 GCA_030522465.1 Rhipicephalus appendiculatus
GCGTTGTGCTCTGCAAAAATATTAAAACCCGCTTTTTTTGCTTGCCTCCATTTTTTCTGAAATATATATTATTTCGTTGTTATTGAGAGTAGTTCTTGAGGAAGTAATTGTTTATGTGCAATCAAATAGATTTTGAAGCTATCTCCTACTTCCTGTGACACTTCAGAATGACGACTATTGTTTGCACCAATAAGCTAGTCAATCAAAAATCTTGTGACGATACTCTATGAAGTGTCTACATATGTTGAAAATTGCGCTGGCTATTTCTCGGCATATAACGTGTCTGTATCATGAGCCAATCCTATCTTTGCGATTTTCTTTGCTATGTCAATCAATTTATTAGGCTATAATTTTTGGTGGTATGATTCATCGGCCACATTGTTTTCAGGATGACAAATTGCATCTATTTTTTTTCTGAGCTGCGTATGACGTTACATCAATGCCTGTTCGCAGAGCACGAAAATAGTCCGCGTGAGAATTTCATAATATTTTAAAGAATATTCATGTTGTTCTTCTCTGCAAAAAATTTAAATATGCTTTCCTGCACATTTTCCATGGACTTCCATGTTTCCTTCCGCTAACATAGCCGTGTAGCGGTTTAGAAGTATGTATGAACTTGTGTTCTTGCATCGAAGCCTATATGCATTACTTCTTTAGTCTTTACTTGTGTCAACCTGTGACAAATCTTAGATTGATTGATCAGTCGCATTTCCGCCTGGAGAATGAGATAATATGTGCTTCAGTATAAACCACTGTGGCCCTGTTTTTTCTCACGGCTCTCAGGCGAGCATGTAGTGAAGCGCTGTGTACTTCGACTTAGCAATCCATCATGCTGTTGGTAATCATTTTTGTTACATATGTGTCTCTGTATACAGTATACGCCCGAATAGACGCGCAGGCTTGTCAAAATGGTGTGAGTAACTTTCTGTTCTTTTCACCGCCTGTTAAAAAAAATGTAATCTTGCGCATCGATGTCCGAGTTTAGATATCGTGCTTCGGTGTCACTCGCTGTGTAGGATTTCTCGCACTCTATTCCTCCTGGACCTTGCTGAAAATATCCACAAAGAAAGACGTCCAAAAATAGCATAGTTCCCAGAAAATTGGTCTTTGTGGCAAAAACTTCTATATTTACTTAGCCGAGCAAAATTTTTTTTGGCAAAACTAACTTTCAAATCATAGTTCCTGGCCTAAACCTTAAGCGTAATGTAAATTTCATCAAAATCGGCAGTTGCGACAGGGACACCGTATTCGTTCTTATATGGACTGGTCCTTACGAAAGCGCACCAATAAAATCCAACGCACGTATTTGAATTATATAAAAACGAAAATCTCGCATACTGTTCTGAAATAACAGGGCTCACGGGCACCGAATAGATTATGATAAGCTAGTTTGAAAGGGACTACGCGGCATTTGTTCTTTCAAAACAGGAACTATTCTGGCATACATTTTACATTATGAAATTCCAAGTACCCAACACGCATCAAGGCGCTACAGGTCACAGGCAGAATAGACTTCTTTCATAACTATGCCATCTGGTGGAGGGCTTTTTGTCGGTTTCAATTTCGCAGAGTTTTGGGATAGAAATCGCCATGTTAAGGGCAAGGGGGCGGGGGGGGGGGGGGTTGTCCGTGTAAGTGCGCTCGTGTAGAATGTCCGTGTCGGGTGCCAGCGGGCTCAATCTCAATCTCCAATATCCCTGCGCAGGAATTCCACCGTGCCTTGCTTTGAAAGCGCTGTACAATGACCCGTACACCGGATGGACGAAATATTTGGCGCGGCTGTTAAACTCCGCGCCATGGATCGGCTGGTGTCCACCTCGTGGCAAGGAAAAATGCTCGTCGCAGCTACAAGTTGCTCACGGAGTGAGGTCGACGTTGTAGCAGCATCGTTGACGAAGACGAGAACGATGTCCACCTGAGAAATGAGGCGGGCGTGCGACACAGGAAGTCTCGAGCGACCAGTGCCGACTGCGTTCGTGTATACCTCTCTTCACACATCAAGTGCAACACTGTACAGGTTAGCGAGACTTCGCGTAAACAATTAGTTACAATTTTTACGACCCTGATTGTGATTTTTTTTTATTTTTAGGCTGAGTAATCGATGAATATAAGCCAGTCGTGATGCCTCAGGTTCAGACTTGTGCCCCCCCCCCCCCCCCCCTTCAAGCAAAGCAGCCTTGTCTCTGTGCAAGATGATAAAATGAAAGTTGCAGACACTAGACAGGCACTGACCTGACCAATTACAAGGTGTCTGCTTGAAATCGAATGGTGTCTAGGAAGGTAGGCGTAAAGACTTACCCCACTTCTTGCATAGCTGCAACCGCGTTGCTCTTGATGCATGAAACTCAGCACAGTAATGTCTGCCGAGGCTTCACGACAACTGCAATGCTAGCTTCGTCCTTCTGCTCTGGAAAAATACATGTGTTGCAGTGGCTTGGCGTCGTTTTTGCCCCACCGCATCATCCCTATGCCCTGACCCCGCACACTACATCTACAGACTGCGAGTTTCATCCCACACATTTCCTGCACCGAACCACGCTGTCGTCAAACGTACTATATCCCATAATCCCTCAGAGCTGGCGATGTCGGAAGACCGCAAATCGCTTACGATGGCCCATACCGCGTCATACATCGCGTGGACAAGCATTTCACGTACAACTCCACATGCCAATGTACACAGCCTAGCATTTCCATGATCACAAGGACACTGACAGTGTGTTCTGCCGAGGTGCTGCACGTGTATTTGTTTACATTGGTAATTTTCAAATGACCATGACTTGCTTTTGTTCTCGTAGCGGTAGGCTTGTTGGGGTCACAACGGAACACATCTCTTGAACCATCTTTATCGACACGTTTCCGGCGCGACACGTTTCTGACACGTTTCTGGCAGCTAGCGGCCGCGCTAGCGAAACGGCACGCACCAGTTGCAGCCTCGTAGAGTGTCGTCTGCTGCAGCGACCTAAATATGGGGGTTTGTGTTAGCTCGCGTGAAGGGCGCTTGGTGCTCCGTTTTTTTTTTCGGAAATGGTCTATTAATACTTTAGAACTACTGATGTTGCCCCAAATTAAAAAGAAATCGTATTTCACACGTTGAAAGCACAACAAGGTCTACAATCACCATCGTCCGCCACGGTGGATCAGTGGCTACAGTGCTCGGCTGCTGACCCGATGGTCGCGGGTTCGATCCCGGCCGCGGCGCTCGCATTTCGATGGAGGCGAAATGGTAGAGGCCCGTGTACTGGGGGGATGTCTGTGAACGTTAAAGAACGCCAGATGCGCGAAATTTCCGGAGCCCTCCTCTACGGTGTCTCCCATAATCATGGCGTGGTTTTGGGACGTAAAACCCCCAGATATTACCATTACTTAAATCACCATGCATCAGCGGAAGGGGTCACGGACATTTATCACTGCAGAAATATGAAGCTACAATTAGCATACACATTGAATGAATAATGCAGCAGTGAAACCAGTAAATAAATAATTTATGCAGCGTATTGCTTCCGGGAAATACACCACCAATCACATTGCAAAGACAATCGGGAAATATGTCATCAGTGGCCACAGTCTTACCTACTACGCCCATGTGAGGGATATTTGCCCATTTAGCACGGTATATTCAAGGCCAGTCGCTGGAGCTACCGTGCTTCCTAGACCACTAACTCTTCAGTCTTCACGTTGCGCAAACAATTTCATTATATCTATGGCCAACATCTAAGAATATTCTGGTAAATTCAGGTTCGGCTTGCGCCAAATGAATACAGATCTACCGGTTTTATTTAGTGAAACTCAGTCAGAGGAAGAACACAAATACGTGCGCGTATTGATATAGAATATTAGGTCCAGCAAAGGCTCTAGTGCGTGTCGCTAAAGAGGAGTACGAGAATTTCTGATTAAATCTATCTGTGTTCCTTTGCTAAATAAATTCTGAGCGCACAAATAGACTAGGACTAAAAATAAGCATGACACACAGGCGCCTTTGCTCCTTGCAGTGCATACAACTCGCGTTAGCGTATCACCAATGTAATGTCTTGCACCCTTTCAAATATGCAATTCCTAAATTTACTGCATCTTCGTTTGCGTTCAAGGAACTTGTGAAACCGTACATGTGGAGGCAAGAATAAATCCCGCAGGTAAGAATACACTACGTATTTTAAATTCGAAGCATTTTTTACACACTGCAGTCACTTTGAGCGTTTCTTTCTATCTATCTATCTATCTATCTATCTATCTATCTATCTATCTATCTATCTATCTATCTATCTATCTATCTAACTTCAACTATCTGGCCGCCTGCGTCTGGGTGCTCGTGATTGCCTCCTTAGCTTGGTATAGACCAGGGGTCCGGCAACCCGCGGCCCCCCAGGCCCCATGAGGCTCCCGGCTCATCGTCAAAGCCCCTCCCCCCTTTCCGCTTGCCACTGCCTATCTGAAGGCCGACATGGCAGTTTTGACCTAAAATGGGCATTTTCGCTCATAATAAACATGATTGTTAATGCAGTTTTACAAATTAGCGTGAATTCGCCGAATTTTTACCCTTTCCCTGCAAATACCTCCCCCCCCCCCCCCATTTTTCTGTGTGGCCCGCGGCTGTGTCGCGTTCATGCATCTGGGCCCTCCGCCTCAAAAGGTTGCCGACCCTGGTATAGACTAACGTTCCCAGAGGAGGGGATGAGGGTATTACGAACGTTACTGTCTGGTCATGAAATGAATACAGTCAAATTCCTGGCTTGTACGATGCGAAACTCTTTCCTCCATTCACACGTTGCACATAGCCGGATACCACGGTCAGCAGTATGCGGCTATGAGCCGCAGGTGGTGCACAGCACATATTACACCTGCCCAGGAAAGGCAACAACAGACGTTGGTAGATTAAAAGGCGAGAGCGTTCAGAAAATCCGGCATCAGCAGCGTTGATTTGACGAATGCAAATAATAAAAATGAGAATCCCAGCTGGAACTGAACCCAGGCACTCTGCGTGTCAGTCATGTATGCTACCCCAGAACAACGCCAAGTCTTCAAACTGCTTTGGAAAATATGCTATGCAGGCGTACATGTTAGGGTGACTTCAATTGTGTTGCAGTGCTGGCTATCTAAAATTGTAACAATGTAAAAATACATTGCAGACGTACTCCTAAGCAGCGCCTCATCTATTTCTTTCAATGGCAATACAAACGCTCGCTCTTCAACGGGAGCCGTCGGTCGGTTCATCTTGGTTCAGCGAGCTGTCGTTGTGCGGCGCCACCTAAAGGGTAGGGCTGCTTGCGTCATACATGGGGGAGAGCGCGTCCTGTCGTTGGCTTGGAGACGCGGTAAACAGCGCCCCCCCTCGTATGTAACGCTCTGTCAGATTCCTTCCTTCGCATCTCTTCCTTGCTAGCTCTCTCTGCATGCGCTAAGCGGCGCTTTCCGCGTTTGCATTAATGTATAGAGGCGCTTCAAGGATCGACAGCTTTCTGGCATAGAAGCAGGCTACGGTAGCTTTATTCGCATTTTGCAGTGGTCGTTCCGCGGTTGACTGCTTATCGCAAAACGCATTGAGCGCGAGCCGTTATCACGTTCGTGTTTCCAGGTGCCTTGTTGACGAACATCATTTTGCGCGTGTAGATGGTGTGGTGCAAAGAGCAAAAAGGCTGTCGTAGCTGCAACAGAAAAACGGTATCGTTTATCAGAGATCAGACACGCTTTTTTTTTAATTGAAATTCTTTGGGTTGCTTTTTGTGAGTTAAGAGATTTTCGCTTACGCAGACTGCAGAAAAGGTGGCGCCGTTGACGTATTCCAACGAAATGGCCAGTTGGTGCGTATTAATTTCTGGAACAAAAAAAAAGAAAAGAAACTAAGACGAAGACAAACAAGCACTGTGTGCCTTCCCTCCGTTTTTCGTATTTGTTTCTTGCGCGCTCTTTTTTTGCAAGAAATGAAGACTTAGCAAATTTTTTTTATACATGTAAGTACTGTGACGTTGGAAATATTGTGACGACACTCGCACGGCAGCATTCAGCGCCGGCGCTTGCGTTAACGTGAAAAGCTGTCATCGGCAGCGCACGTTGCATCATGCCGCTACCAGCGGAGCGGAGACGCGACAGCAGCAAACGTCGCGTATGGGGACTTTTTTGTGTGTGTGAGAAATCTGTTTAAATTTCCTTCCAGCTATGCACTACGGGAGGGTGGATGGGAGTTTTTTTATTTACGAAGCTGACTCCAATTTGTGGATTTCCTCACTAATGAGTAAAACTTCTTTTCAAGATTGTGAAAGAAGGATCCGGCGATGCCGATATCCAGGCAGGTATGACATTTTTTTCTTTGCATTGAACCTCTTCCTATTATGTAACTATATTCTTGTTCCTGAGTTGCCTATTGTGAAACTCAATGCATTCATAGATACTCCTGTTCTGTAAAGTAAGTTTTACTTCAGAAATTAGGAAATTGGGAGCCAAAGCGAAACGACAACTGTCTTCAGCAGGATTCAATAGCACATGGTCGGGCAGCATTCTCGCAATATTTTATAGAAAACGATATCCTTTCACAACTTAGAGTATTAACATGTTGCGACAGGCTGCTCCGCTGCCCAAAAAGAACCACGCCGTTATCTATCTTCGTGTCTAGCACAAGTGTCATGGAAATAGCCCGATCCAACTCCGGACTTACCATGCCACCACGCACCGTGTTTTATCCACTAGCGGCTTGAGCATCACCTATAGCACTAGACAAGATATCATCAAAAGGTGTCGAAAACGGTCGATGAGCATCTGTAGGTTGAGGTTCTTTTGACGAAAGGCTCGGGTTTCCCTAAGAAAGAACATTTTTTATGGCGAAATTAACTGTGTTTGTTGTACATTGTGGTGTGTCCAAAAGCTGGCAGCTTCACTGTGCAGACCTCTGCCACTTCTAGAGCATCTACCGAGATGTGTGCATCGAAACGACTCTACAGGTTGTGTTGCGCGGTTCGGTATTTGTAAGTGCGAGAAAGTTTGGAATAGCCAAATGTTAGCAGACACAGGTCATCTGTGCCGACGGAAGGAAGGTCTGGGGGGCAAAGCCGCGTCCTCTAAATATTATTTTGGCTACCGGTCAAGAAGCATACGAACCAGCACGGAATTGTGCCTTCCCGACGCCCATAGCGTGGCCGGTCTGCATGAGAACAGCTGCCAGTGGTGATGTAGAACTGGTTTCGGGAGCACTGGTGGTCACTGGTACGCTGTAGTTTCCGTTGTGTCACTGCTGTCGGTATTCGAGTGGTTGCCCAGTTTCCATTGCGCAAAATGCACTCAGACGACGGTGCGCGCAGTGCTTGTATTTCAGCCATGCTACGTTGCGGCGCTATTGCGCGACATGTCCGTTTCTGGCACATTTGAAGCAGCATTTCTTCTCCATTAGTTCCTGCTCGATTTCTACCACCTGCTTAGCAATGGCTAGGCAGGTGGTGTCTGTCGCCCAGGTTGACTCCATTCCTTGATCATGTTGCATGTGTTTGGGGGGGGGGGAGAGAATGCTCTAGGAATCCTCTACTCTACGGAGCGGCTCCCGCGTCCCACATACCCACAGCGCGTGCGCGTCCTCTCCCCCTCTCTCCTCTCCTACGCTCATCCTCTTTCTCTCCCTCTAGTAATCCACTAGTCTACGGAGCGGCTCCCGCGTCCCACAGCGCATGCGCGTCCCCTCCCCCTCTATATCCTCTCCTACGCTGACCCCCTTTCTCTACTCTAGGAATCTTCTACGCAACGGAGCGACCCCGCGTCCCACATACCTACAGCGCATGCGCATCCTCTCCCCCCTCCCTCCTCTCCTACGCTCACCCCCTTTCTCTCCTCTAGGAATCCTCTGCTCTACGGAGCGGCTCCCGCGTCCCACACGCCCACAGCGCATGCGCGTCCCCTCCCCCCCTCTCCTACGGTTCCCCCCGTTCTCTCCTCTAGGAATCGTCTACGGAGCGGCGCGCACGACAGGTGGTGCGACAGCTGCATACTCCGCTGGGGGCGCCTTGGTAGTTCCGCGGTATGAAAATGACGGAGCGCGCCTCATTCTCGCTCCTGTGCACGCCGCGATGAGCGCCCGGGCCGCTGCTGCCGCTAAACGAGAGCGGCGACGTTTCTCCCGTTCAAGCTAACCATCTCCCCCCGCTGCTTCGCATCCACACGTGGTTCCCTTTAGCGGGAGATGGGAAGTTTTTTCCTTTTTACTGTTCTTTTTTTTAGCTAAGAGGCTATTGAAAAGCGTGAAAGCGTTTAAGAGGAGAACCATGTCCAGTATACTGGACTCTGGGATCCATTTGTTGCACATATGGGTACACACATTCTGCTATCTTCCTCTATTGTTGCTTTTGGCCCTGTCAGAAGGTCAATCGTCTTACAAACCACAAAAACGGCTCGTTTAGACCCAAGAAAAAGTTTCTCATGGTTAGCTGTAACCACATCAGAGACGCTCCCTCCTCGTGTTCCATGCTCTTGTTAGATTTCCAGCATACCCCAGTTTCTTTTTCTATGGCTGGGACTCAAGATTATCGTGTGAGGCTGCCTCTTTTTTTTTCCTTTTTTTTCCTCCATGTTTAGCACGATGTGCGCCAAGTGCATCCTGGCGTCCAGTGTACTGGTCATAAATACATTCTCGCATTGCCAGCAAACTTCCGATTACAAACGCTTCCACCTTTTTGCCACAATGTATCAAGAAGGCACAGGAGACCACGCACCATTTAAATTATTTGAATTGCGTGAAGAGAGCTGCCAAGATAATTTTGTATATTTGACCACATCGTTCGCGCGCGTTTCCGCGTGGATGATGCCATTACTCTGAGGCACCCTCATCACAAAATGGAGCTGAAGGAGGAACTACATTTAAAAACATGTTGCCGGACTCTTATAGAAGCCGCCGAAGCTGTTTCGGTTCAGATTGTAGCTTTGCTTGCTTTTCTGCACCGCTTTTTTTTTTTCGTTATGTCCAGTACACTGGTCGCGGGGTCGGAAAGGCATACGAGGAGGATTTTTTCCATCACTCGCGTGGACGCCGATGGTCAGTTTTCGCGTTTGATGAGGCACATGTGGCTTTCGCCTTAACTGGAACGAACTGCCATCGCGAAATTTAAAAGCTCACTCCCGCAACGAACGAGTGAATGATGATGGAGGGTGAAGCACCGTTAATCCAAAAAAAAAAAACAATGCTGGTCGAGGGATTTGGGAGGAGGAGGAGGAAAAAACTTTGATGGAAAAGGCTACGTTGCCGCTAAAACAGGGCAACACCGCGTGGTCGGGCCCCTATTCCAAGGCACCGCTGGCTCTCGCCACCCTTTCAGCCCTCCTGATCAGCCTCAACTGGTCCCCTAGGGCAGGGCTGGACAGCAATGCCTCCCACCTCAATCTAGTATTATCGATGACTTGTTCTTCGGTGTGAGCCGCTCATTCCCACGTGAAGTGGTAGAGTGTCCGATCCCCGAAGCTAAGCAGCTTTGGGCTCGGTCAGTACTTGGGAGGGAGGGATTTGGGATGTATTGTATTTCTTGTCTGCCCTATGCTGGTGACTGTAAGTTGAGACAGTTCTAATGTTATCTAAATAAACATTTAGTTTTCGGATTTCTTAAGCAATGTCACCCTTTTATTTGTCACCCGGATAGTTCACATTTTTCACTGATCGATGACGAGCGAAATATGAAGATTACTCTACGCCTGACGAGAAAATAGTACTTTCGCCCTACTACCTCGCCCTGCTCGCAAAATTCCTGGAAAATACCCCAGAAGTATGGTAAATGCCGTACGGTTGGCTACATTGCTTTCCACAGGTCATTACTATCATGGCGAAAATGCGTCTGTTCTACCGACGTAATTGATATCGCAGCAACAATGTGTTACATCAGCTTATGAAGTCCATACAGTGCCACAGAACTTGTCGCAATAGCTATGTTATATGTCTGCAGTTTTTTTTCAGCCGTTTGCAAATGTATTGCGTTTAATGTCAATTACCATTTCTTTTATTTCCAGCTTGCCAATGCCCTCCCTCTTCAGGCCTCGGCCCAGTTACTTGGAATAGGTACTCCTACAATCGACTGCTCAGCATATGTCTGCCGAGAGCAGAAATACTCAACTGCAACTCATTTCGTTCGTATCGTGAATGTCAGCTGCGCTGCCTTCCAGCAGCAGCAGCCCGTTAGTTAACATATGGAATCACCATTTACTCCCGCGCTGGCCCTATTAAACTGTTTGATGACAACAGTAAGAGGGAGGTGTCTGCTTTCAATATGTTTACCACGGAACATCGTTAAGAAGCCTACGATGTCCGGTTTTACCATTTTAACGTTTCCTAAGAGCACGAAGAGATAGGTTAATTCACAAGTATCAAATAAAAAGGGATTTAGTGAACCTCCTAATCTTCCCTTTCAAGAGGAGAACGAGATAGCGCAATCGGAACCCGCTCGACTTCTCATTCGCTACCCTGGCTTCGCTTCTCGATAGACATCTCAACCATGCCTCAAGAAAAGGAACATCTGTAGACGTAAAACTGGCGTAAAACGTATAATTCAAACACAGTTGAGACCACTGCGCCATAATTCTTCATTTTTGCGAACTGACGAAGTACCCACTTCACGTATGCAACGGAACACGTGCACCTGCACACTTTGGTAATGTTCTTGGTCATGGTTAATAAAGCCTGAGGGCTGTGTAATGGGCAGGCCCACCCACTAGTTGTGCAATCCACGAGTTTAAATGCCTACGGCGTTTATACGCTTCTCCCGCGCAACATAAGATGTATTACGGAGAATCCTTGCTCTACATGATATTCATGTAGACTTTTTTTTTCAAAACCAATTTCAAGCAGTGGCCTAGCTCTGTGTTATAGCCTTACGTCGCTTCAATCTCCCTTTCTTCTGTGTACACTGTTGTATTCAGTGCGGAGTACTTCAGGGGCACGGGCTGCCGTATGCTGTCGTGTCCAGTCATCGTATGCTCTCGTAGCTTGGCGTAACGCAGGCAAAACAACAAGTGACAGTCGTCTGGAGCATATTGAGCGCGCGCTCGCGCCATGGAGAAGTCGTCTTCCTCTTGTTCTTCGAGCGCCTTAATGATGATAAGTGTGGATCACTATAGGGACCCAGCGGCCGTATGTTGTGGCTTGGCGTAACTCAGGCAAAACCAAGTATAACAATGAAAAAAAGAACAGGAAGCAAGCGACAAACAGAAAAAGACAGAAATAAAGTGAAAAAAAATACCAATTAAATAGAAAGAGCAAAAAATAAAAAGCAGTAAATAAAGTTTGAGAGAGGAAAAAAAAACATGGTTGATCGCTCCGTCATAGAAATCGGTACTACTCGAAAGTACAAGGCATTCTTACAAAACAGATGAATGTTTGCTGTACATTGATATAGGATGGCTTGCACAATGTGTGTTGTTGTTTGGCAGCTATAGCACCGTTTAACGCGCATGCACCTACATTGCGCTGGTTGGTACCTCTTGATCCCGACGACTAGCGTTGATGGTCAGTGACAAAAAAAAAAAAACCTAGTGGTACCTTTAGTAGTTAACGGTGAGAGCTTAATCAGAGAATGCGGTGTTGCAGCCAGAAGAGCGTCGTTGATTGTACGCAGAACTTGGGCTAATGTCTCCATCCCGTCGCACGTTAAAGGTCCCCTAAGCCACCCAGAGGTCGAAATTTAGTTGTGGTCGGGAAGTTGTGTACGATTCTACAACGAACACGTAGCCGTGACCATTTTTTGGAAACGGTGCCGTAATAGCGAAATAAGACGCGTTTGATGATCGAGAGAGAGCGAGAGAGAGTGAGAACTTTTTATTGAAAATCAGAAAATTTATTCGGCGTGCGCAAATCGCTGACTTGCTACTCTGCGTTGGGAAGGGGGATTGGGGACTGAAAGACAGAAAAAAGAGAGAGAGAAAAAAAACATGGCATATCCCTCTATCAAAGGAATCGGTATAACACGATAGTGAAACGTGTCTTAACAGAGGTAATAAAGCGTTTATTCTGCATTGTTTCGCCACAAGGCCGAAGGAATGAATGCTAGAGCAACAAACTGTAATGTCACGCGAAGAACGGCAAGCAGGTCGAAACTTGCTGCGCGTACCTCAAGCAGAAAGGACGCACAAAATGAGCATACACAGGACGAGCGCGTACTAACTGTCACAGCTCGACACCTTAAGCGCGCTACTCTAACACAAAGAAAGACGAACGAAACGACCGCACAAGTATACACATGACTAGCGCGAACAACTGTCACAATTGTTACTTCGTGTGTCAGCAGCGCGCTCTTTTCGTAAACGCGGCCGCTGCGGCGGGCGAAGTGACCTTCATGCACTCTTTAACCGATGTAACTTCATAGCAAACTTGCGATGGAAGCACAATACGTACAAAGTACCCAATGCCCAGATCACGAGATAAGCGCGCACGCACAAGCGACTACGCCCCGTGGAGACCGCGCGCTCATCGCAGCGAGAGGTGCGACAACCTTTAGAGCACGCACTCCGGGCCCCCTTCGCGCCATCTCGCTAGTGATGACGAAAATGCGCTGAAGTCGACGAGCTCCGAGGACCGCCAACGGTATATGGCGTATATAAATAGTTTGCCGTTAGCAAGATGTGCTACCTACGCTCTTGCGGCCGAGTGGTATCGCGCCACGCGCTGCGGAGCGAGAGGTCGTAAGTTCCACGCCCGGTCACGGAACATTTTCTTTGATCTAAATGTGTTAGTTTCTATTTTACAACGTCATATCCGTGACGGAAATACGTCAGAGGAGCCGTGGTGGACTCCGGGATAAAACACTTTCGTGTTAAATTATAAAAAGTTAAAGTAGAGTAAAAAAAGAAGTACAAACGCAGACTGAGTTTTTTTGTACCTTGGGCGGGGACGTGTGCTGAGAGAGTGACTTCGAAACGCGGCGATCGCTCCTCTCGCTCTTTCGTTCGCTACCCACCGCTCGTCGGCTTGTCTCTTCTCGCAAAGTTGCTTTGCCCCCACGTTAGGCCCTCCTCGCCGAGTTCCCCTCCCAATCTCCCGTGGCATATTTCATCGCTGACGGTCTGTTCGAAACATCGTCTACTTCCGGCAGCGGCGACCGGAGCCAAACGGCCAAACTCCTAAGGTTACAGAATAAGACAGGTGGCCAAGCGAGCCGCTTCGCCAATGTACCGCGCGTGTCACGAAATTGCTCGAGTTGCCACCACTTCTTAGGAAGGTGTCCGGAGGGGTACTCTGGGCCGATTTCTCCGCTGTGGCGCGTTGTAAAGTACGTAGCCAGTGTGCGTTGCGAGCATTAAAACTGGATTTCGGCCTCTCTGACTATTCAGATAGACCTCCGCGGTGTAGTGTTATACACTAGAGAGGTCTTTAATAACACTGAAGAGTTGCCGTCGCTTATAACGAGCTATTTGCGCGAATTTGCGCTTGCACTGTGACATCAGACACGTTGTTCACTCCCTATTTGTTTATGGTATCATTTCTTTATTTTGCTGGATACAGATTGGTTCTGAAAACCCTAGAATGACTAACGCGTCATTGTTAAAGGAATCACGTTTGAAACGAAGATGTTGTTGGTATGTTCACGATCAAGTACAGCTGTTTATTTTTCCTCGTTGTAATCTCTATACGAAATCATCCATGAATGGTACGAATATGCAGGAACAGTATTTCTTCCCAACACACACACACAGACACACACGCACACACCCACACACACACTTATGTTACGCAACAGGTGACGGCGCGCACAGGTAAATGTCATTGAGGCCAGAAGATCATGAAATAACGGCGTCCATAAGTACAGCTCTACATACAAACAAAATGAAAACTAAATATTTTTTTACTCTGTAGACTCGCCGGCAGAAATTTTCATGCTTCAAAAAAAAAAATACATGTGCGTTCCCTGGGATTGTAACCATGCGTCAGTCTTATCCAGATTACCCGCGCCGATTAGAAAATTTTAAGCTCCACGAAGCCTGGTACACCTACTTTTGTGGGCGGAGCTGGCAGACAACCACTAACGGCCTTTACAGCAGAGCGAAAGCTATAGATACAAGTCTTTCGGCTCTGAAACCCGTAGCGAACCTAGCGACGAACGAGAGCAACTGGAGCAGTATGGCACGGCCACCTGGATCGGCAGCGGCCGTGAGTTTGGCGTCGCGGTCGCGGCGCTCGTTTGGCCACCCTGGCATATTCTACCACCGTGGTCGTAATGGTAGTCTTCGGCAGCGTAGTGGCGCCCACAAACACGCAAAGCACTGCTGCACTTCGATTTTGCTGTATCTCCGATGCGATCAAACCAGGCATTCATCAATGCGACATCACAAGGTAACACGAGTCGCTTTTTTTTTCCAGTCGGCGCTATTGCAGCCAAGCACCGCACACTGACGCATGAAAGCCATCGCACAACACTATTAGATTTAGTTCGGGCACCCTATCAGACCGCTAGACGTGAATGTGTTGGTACTCCAGCGATTTGGCAGTTGCGTTAAGGGCATCAGTGGCCGATTCGCAAGCGCGCATACACGTGAAACACCGACACGACGAACTACAACGAGCGCAGGCAGCTACTTGCGGTAACCGGAAGCCGTAGGTTCTTGCTCGAGCAGTCACAGCATCGCTTGCGCCCCGCATCACAGATTCAACGTGGTGACATAACACACGTCACTACCGAGACCGGAAAGGTCCGGTGAGGAGAAGGGATTGTTTCTTGGAATTTGTGGCGTGCCCGCGCCTTGTAATTTGTAGTGCAGCCATGTGTGACATCGTTGATCGTCACGGCATTCTGCACACGGACCGCGTGTTTACTTCAAATGTTTGAAGAAATATCGGAGGTGGTTTAGGGGCCCATTTAAAAGTAATTGAATGCCATGGCTGGACTCAAGGGAAACGCAACGTAACCCTTACAAAAATTCTTATTGAAAAAACATACAGAAGTTATTGAGCAATGTCAACAGATGACATTGAAAAAACATAACGGATCAATAGAAAAACCGTTGAGGAAGTTCTTGACGACCGTTGAAAATTGGCCCGCGACTTTCAATTGAAAGACCATAAAGCAAATCAATATAATCAATATTGATTTATCGTTGAGAGGAAATGAACTGACAATTGCGAATACATTGCGAATCAATGAAAATACCGTTGAGGAGGCAGTTGTTGACCAGTATTGAAAATTGGCCCGCGACTTTCAATTGAAAGACCATAAAGCAAATCAATATAATCAATATTGATTTATCGTTGAGAGGAAATGAACTGACAATTGCAAATACATTGCGGATAAATGAAAATACCGTTGAGGCAGTTGTTGACCAGTATTGAAAATTGGCCCGCGACTTTTAATTGAAAGACCATAAAGCAAATCAATATTGAGTTTTCGTTTAAAAAATGGTGAATGCCAAATTGACGTATTGTTGAGAGTGTTTTCACTTTCAACAGTGAAGGGTCATTGAAACATGGCTGAAACTACGAGCCTAACTCATATTATTCTTGCTTCGGGAGAATGGCCAAACATAAATGCAAGCACATGTGTACAGCAAGCCTAACTCAATAACCTTGGGCCTGCAGTACAGAAGTGCCCACATTTATATTTGCCCATTCTTTCAAAGCAACAATTAGCAATTAGGCAACATAGCTTCAGATTCGTGCCAGCGGGAATAAAACCTTTCAACATAATTAATGGTTACACTGCTTGTTTTCACACAGCGTAAGGTGCAGAAAAGATTATGTTAAAAGATTACTGAAATCTTTGTATTATATCTTCAAAGTCCATCGAAGTCAATACTATACACCAGTCTCCTCTACAGATATTCATACAGATCATAATTTAGCACTGCACATGCCTCCCTCTACCCATTGAGGTAGTGTATGGAAGGTCCAAGCACCTGTGAGTTAACGACACCTTTCTTTACACTCGAGGTTACAACACCAATGCACAGGCAAAGCACAGCAACACATGAACATCGCCATGAATTTGTATTCTACTCAACTAGCATGTTTTAATGTATACTAGCCGAGTTTCGGTGAAACTTGGCAAAAAAATACAAAAAAACACAATTTTTTAAGTGAAATATTTATTTTCTAGCAAGAAATTTTTTTGTTCAAATTTTTAAATATCTGCAGTTTGACATAGCAGAGTACTTCTCACTAATGTGCAAACCGCATCCAATATGACAAAATAATTTGAACACTATAGAAAGCACCATTTGAATAAATAAAAATAAAATCTTAGATGACTAGACGTACCAGAAACTAAAAATAGCATAACGCTGCAGGCGGGGCACGCCACTATGGGATGAAATGTACAGGAGTGAACAGGATTCACACTGGTTTTGAAGTCCAAATTGAAGAATTTTCAAGGATTCCTATTGAAGATTTTTTGGAGGACACAAAGAAACATCCCAAATACCAATTTTCTGCTCAAAGTTTCCAAAACAATATGGGCAGCTTTATGCATTCAACGTACGAAACTTCGATTCAACCTATAAAAACCTAGAGGCAGTGAAGCCAAGGAAGGTATAGGGGACATTATTTGTAGGTTTCCACTGTAGAGCAGTAAGTATGACACGAATGGAAATGAATTAAAGTGGATGAAAAACCAACTTGCCGCTGGTAGGTACTAAATCTACAACCTTGGGAAATGCTTCCGATGCTCTACCTGATCACATCAGTTCCTAACGTGCACAAAACTTCACGGCATTACGCAGCTACTAGGACATCTTTCATATTAGACAAGTCATTTTGTTCAGTTCCCACACTTCACTTTTTCAGTATTTAGGAAACTGTTGTTTTATGAAAGTGACGTACATACGCTTCTACTTTTCCGGATTACTGACCGGCTAAACAATGAAATGGCAATGACCGCTTCAAAATTTTTTCCCCATTTTCACAATTTCGTTGAATACATGTTTACAGTCATCACGCTTCTCCTGTTTTTGAAGTTTAATATGGATTGAGTCAAATGTGAATTGGACTTCTGCCAGTAGAGCAAGCAACTTAGCAAATACCCTCTAGGTATAAAGTCAAGGTCTTCATATACACAAAAGAGGAATAGAAAGCATTACATGGTAGCCAATCACTAAGCCTGTGCAGCAATGCCTGCAGCTTTAGTCTGAAGTACTTGCTTTCTAGCACAGCGCATAAGCTCTTTTTTTTCAAGTTTGCCTGCATAGGACAGTGGATGTTTGTTGAGCTAGAAGATCTATCACACGACCGAGACCTAGCCATAGCATGGGAGAAATCAGCACAAGCGCTGGAAGTGAAGTCGAGTCCTAAGAAGCCAAGTCGAGAGAAAGGGGGGGAGAAGGCGGACCAGCAGGTGCGGAATTGAAATGAACGATAGGTCAACCGATGATGCAAGCAGGGGAAACACAGTAGCAAAGACATCACTGAGCACGACATGTTCCCTCAGTTTGCTGGACGAATGTTTACCGACCATAGAAAGCAAGTAGTATAGTCAATATTAGATACCACATGCCAAGAAATTCCAAAGGTTTTCAAGGAAAGAAACCAATTCCAGGTTTCTCAAGGGCCCTGAAAATGTACTCTCCAATTTCAAGGGTTTTCAATCGTTTAGGGGACCTGCATGCAGACTCGGTAAGGAGCAGATCACAATTTAATGTGGAATGTGTGCGCTATGAATACCACCAAAATACATGATTGCCTAAGCTTTATCAGGAGCTCACTTAATGTAACTGTGCATAAACATAAACATTACAATATTGCAACCCTTGACTAGTGAATGCAATTGGTGTTAAATTAGCATAATGTGATCCTTCATTTACTTGCACATTATAAAACCAGTCATTCACTGTTAGTTGCACCATCCATCTTCGGCTGTTCGGGCGACTTCGGTTCCCTCGACAGAAGAGGTGCCAGGGTGTTCTTTACATTCGTCCCGGGCGATTTGCGACAGATGAACCTGCGAAAGAAGGACAGGGCACTTATAACTAAAACTTCCAGAAGAAAAAATATAATATAGTATGCACAGGTCATAATGAAATTCTTTCATTAGTTCTGTGTGGGTGTAGCTGCAGTAAAGGCTGGGACCGCGCTAGTTGGTATCGTGATATTTTGAAAGCAGTGAGCACACGAAGACAAGGACAGAGAAAAAAATTACACACAGAGCACTACTTCCAACTAATATTGATTGCAACAAAGAAATATATCCAGCCAAAAAATGACCAAACACAGGAAACGGTGAAGGAGACAGGAAAGCAGCTAGACAACCAAACGTAGTCAAGCCGTTTTCCTGTCTTCTTTGCAGTTTCCTATGTTCGTTAATTTTTTGGCGAATTATATTTCCTTCATGCAATGCACCAACTAGGCCAATGACGAGTGTTATTAGAACATTTATTGCAACACAAGCACGCCATATATATGCAGTTTCTTTGCTCATCTCGTGGTACCACGCATGCTCAAGAACAAGACTCGCATTGTTTCTTCGCTAAAGATTCGTTGCCGTTTCTGTGCGCAGTTGATGCCTTTAATCTTTAGCGACCGCTGTGTTCTTGAGCACGCATGTTACCACGACATGAGCGAAGAAACTGCACCTATGTATTGTCATAAATATTAGATGGAAGTAGTGCTCTGTGCGTAATTTTTTCACTCTCCTTGTCGTCACGCACTCACTGCTTTCAAAATAACTGCAGTGCATCACCAGCATTGTGCATTCCTCAGTAAAGAATGCAAAAGAGGGCAAGAACAAAAAGTACGCTGAGCAAGAACTTTATGAACACCTTCAAAGCCAAAGGTGTGAACCATACTTTGCCATTTTAGCTGCAACATATTTTCCAGCTATACATATAACAGAAATCAAAAGAGACAGGGCAGAGCTCTTGCCTTCAACTGGTGAAATTCATTCACAAATGCAAGTTATCCCCTATGGACTAACAAATGCTCCAACAAGTGTGCTAGAAATGAACATGCAAGCAGGTCAGCAAAAACTTTCACTGACGACAGAAGTCAGTCGGTAAGGTTCTTAGTAAAATATGCCACTTCTCGCCCTGCGGGTTCACAAATGATACAATTACATTTTTCAACCAGCCATGAAACTGCAGCAATCTTGCCAATCTGTCAAGTGAGCAGTCGGAGCCCACATGTCCAGTTAAAAAACATGGGTTACATTTTTAATTTTAACAGTCCACCAATAGGATGCATTGCTCGGTGCTTTTACTTGCACATACAGTGGCTTCCTTGCACTTGTCATTGTTTAAATTTCGTCAGCTGAATCCTAGTGCTCTCTGGCAGTTGAGCTACCAAAAAGACTGAGCTGCCTCTGCCCTTCACTCTTCCCTTTTCTGTTCAGCAAACTAGCCCAACTATTATTTAACTTTGCCTACTGAGTAACAATATTGTGAGCATTATTCATACCCTTCATATTCTCACCTGTACATACTCATCATCACCTCTCTGGCCTGGGTTGTGGGGCAGAGACTCAACGAAAAAAAGAAGTGTCTTGCGGCCTAAACGTTGCCTTACAAGTGGTGGAGAGTGCTGTCCGGTCCCCTAGTCCTCTCTCCAGCGGTTCCTCGTGAGTTTCAGCTACAAGACATCCCTGGAGCTACGTTCGGGTCGCCGCCTGTACAACCAGCACACGGTCATGTCACGAGACGAGCAGAACAACGCGGCTCCATCCCCCCAGCCTGCGCCCGTAGGTACGCCTTCCTGGACTGTCACCACCCCTCAAAAGGATCCACCGATGTTCGCTGGCCTCCGCGGTGAAGACGTCGAGGACTGGTTGGACGAGTACGACCGTGTGAGTGCGCTTAACCATTGGCATGATTCTGCGAAACTGTCCCGCGTCCCGTTCTACCTGACAGGGGTTGCTAAGACCTGGTTTTTCAACCATCAGCTGGATTTTGCAGACTGGGCCACATTTAAGCAACAGCTTCGTCAGATCTTTGCGAACCCTGCTGTCCGTGCAGACATCGCCAAACGGAAGCTTGCTGAGCGTGTCCAGCACTCTGGCGAGTCTTACACCTCGTATATAGAAGATGTCCTCGCCCTTTGCCGCCGCGTCGACAGCTCGATGGCGGAGAATGACCGCGTTCGCCACCTGCTTAAAGGCATAGGCGCCGTGGCATTCAACGCTCTTGCTGCAAAGAACCCCACCACGGTCGCGGATATCACCAGTACATGCCAGCGACTCGATGATCTTCATCTTATACGTTTGCAACCTGACACCGCTGATCTCAGGCCAACAAATGACAGTGAGCTGCGTGCTTTGATACGGGCCATGATCCGCGAGGAACTGCAACTACAGGCTACCTCGTCCTCTTTCGAGCTCCTATGACGCCTTCTGGAGGCAATCTCCGCAACATCGTGAGGGAGGAACTAGCATCCATGACGTCGGCGCAAGCTCCAAGCCCGCATCCCGCACCAGCGCCAACCTACGCTCAGGTTGCTGCTCTCGCGTCACCTTCTCAGCAGTCACCGCAGCATGGGTCAACAACGCACGCTTCAATGAATGCTCTTGCACCAATGGCAGCACCCCAGCCTTTCACCTCCTGGCGTCCGTCTCTTCCGATTTGCTATTATTACGGAATCCGCGGCCACATTTCAAGGTTCTGCCGGCGACGTCAACAAGACGAAAGGCGCGGCTATGATGACTTCGAAAGGGATGAGTTTGCTGCTGTTCCACAACATCGCCGTGCATATCAACTTTACCAGCGTCGCTCACCATCTCCACAGCACTTCGATGCAGCCGGTACTTTCCGTCCCTCGCGCCGTCGCTCCCCATCGCCTATGCGCCGCTCCTCTTCTCCTCTTCGACCGGCTACCACGGCATCTGATCTTCGCCCGGAAAACTGAACAGTGCAGCTTCAGGAGGGGAAGCTGCATATAACGGACTGCTCCAAACTCCTCCGGAACGCCCCACAAACGTACTTTCAGTGTGTGTTGAGGGTATATGGACTGAAGCCTTGGTGGACACGGGTGCATCGCTTTCAGTTATTCGTGTCGACTTGTGTTCCCGCCTGCGAAAAGTGAAGACACCATATGATGGCCCTCCCCTTCGCTGTGCTAATGCGGTTTTTGTTCGGCCCTCTGGTGTTTGCACAGCGCGAGTTTTTATTGAGGGCATCCTTCATCACATACAGTTTCTCGTTCTGTCCTCGTGTACTAACGCGCTCATTTTAGGGTGGGGCTTTCTCTCCTCAGCTTCAGCCGTGATATCTTGCCGTCAAAGAGTCATTCACATGACAGATACTGCGTCTTCGCCTGGTAACGATGCTCACAGCCAGCGCTTCGTCACAGCTGATGACTGTTTCATTCCTCCAGGTAGTGAGCGTATTTTGACATTGACATCCGATAACATCATTACTGGGGATGTGTTCCTAGCACCGTCAGGACGCTACATATCTGGCGGGCTTACCATTGCTCCTAGCCTGGTGCGGTTTCGCGATGGCAGAGCATTGGCTACGGCAGTTAACCCTACTTCTTTGCCTGTTGCGCTGCCCCAGGGCACCACTGTGGTTTGCTTTACAGACACCGAAACACTTTATTTGGTGCCCCCTTCACGCAGAATCGCCATCTCCCTCCGCGAGTACTGATGATCATGCTACAACGGCTGCTTTAACGGCTACAATAAATCCCGATCTCACGTCAGCGCAAAAGCAAGAACTTTTAGGTGTACTCCAAAAACACAGCGCTGCATTTGATGCCAATTCAAAGCTCCTGGGCCGCACTTCCGTTGCCGTGCATCGCATTGAAACTGAAGGCAGTACAATTGTACGCCGCCGCCCATATCGAGTGTCTTCCGCTGAGCGGAAAATCATCGATGAAAACGTTGCTGATATGCTCAAGCGAGACGTCATCCGGCCTTCGTCCAGCTCTTGGTCATCGCCTGTAGTGTTGGTCCGGAAGAAGGACGGTTCGGTGCGATTCTGCGTCGATTATCGAGCGCTTAATAAGATCACGCGCAAAGACGTCTACCCGATGCCACGAATAGACGACGCACTTGACACTCTCCAAGGCGCTGAATTTTTCTCCAGCCTCGATCTTCGGTCTGGGTATTGGCAAATACCTATGCACGAAGCGGACAAGGATAAGACTGCCTTTGCAACACCAGACGGGCTGTATGAATTCAACGTCATGCCTTTCGGTTTATGTAATGCCCCTGCCACGTTTGAACGCATGATAGACACAGTTCTACGCGGCCTTAAGTGGAAAACCTGTCTCTGTTATCTTGATGACATCGTCATTTTTTCTTCCACTTTTCGTCAGCATCTGGAGCGTTTGGACGAAGTTTTGACGTGTATTTCCAACGCTGGACTTCAGCTGAACACAAAGAAATGTCATTTTGCCAACAAGAACATGAAAGTGTTGGGTCACCTTGTCAGCAAAGATGGCGTTCGTCCGGATCCTGACAAGCTTACTGCCGTCATCAGCTTCCCTCGCCCAGAAAATCAGAAACACCTACGAAGGTTCCTGGGCCTGGCGTCCTACTTCCGCCGCTTCATCAGCCATTTGGCTACCATCGCGTAGCCACTGCACAAGCTGCTGACATCAGGATCTGCCTTCACTTGGAACGATGACTGCGAGAGTGCCTTTCAAGACCTCAAGCATGCATTAACATCCGACCCCGTTCTGTGTCACTTCGACGAGAACGCGCCTACCTGTTTGCACACGGATGCCAGTGGCCATGGCATTGGTGCAGTTCTTCTACAGCGGGATGGCACTTCACGAGAGAGAGTTATTGCGTATGCTAGTCGTGCTCTGACAGCCGCCGAGCAGAACTACTCGATAACAGAGCAGGAATGCCTTGCTGTCGTTTGGGCCATACAAAAATTTCGACCATACCTTTACGGACGCCACTTCACAGTAATTACAGATCATCATGCCTTATGCTGGCTATCGTCTCTGAAAAACTTGTCTGGTCGCCTGGGTCGTTGGGTGCTCCGTCTGCAAGAGTACGATTTTGATATCATCTACAAGTCTGGCAAGAAACACCAAGACGCTGACGCTCTCTCTCGCTGCCCTCTGCCACTGTCATCGTCGAGAACGTCTGCTCATTGCTCGTCACATGGTCAAGACACTGACTCACCCCTCACTTTATCCCACCTAGCGGTTACCAACCCACTGGCTTCCAATCACTACGCCCACTTCGCCAGTCGCCAGCGTGATGATCCGTATTGCAACCGCATTATCCAGCGACTAAGTGGTAGATCGCCTCCTCCTAATGCCAGATTGCGCCGACAACTACGGCAATTTAAGCTCGACAACAATGTGCTCCATCGTTACGTTTACACTAGTGATGGACACCGCTGGGTCCCAGTCCTTCCGCGTTCGCTACGTCACCAAGTGCTCGAAGCCTTTCACGACGACCCGTGTGCAGGTCACTTGGGGTTCCACAAAACACACAACCGCATCAGGAGACGTTTCTTCTGGCCTGGCATCTCTACCTTTGTGGCCAAGTACGTTGCATCTTGCCCTCTGTGTCAGCGGCGGAAGCGACCAACTTCGTGTCCTGCTGGCCTATTACAGCCGATCCCGTGTCCCGAGACACCTTTCGCCATCGTTGGGATCGACCTAGTCGGACCTCTCCCCACCACGCCAGCAGGTCATCGTTGGATCGTAACAGCTGTCGATCATCTGACACGGTACGCAGAAACTGCTCCGTTACGTACAAGTTCTGCTTCAGACGTCGCCGATTTCTTTCTCAACGCCATTGTATTGCGCCACGGTGCACCTCGCGTCCTTCTGAGTGATCGCGGCAAGACCTTCCTATCTACTATCATAGAAAACCTACTGAGAACTTGTGGCACAGTACATAAGACAACGTCAGCCTACCACCCTCAAACGAATGGGACGACAGAGAGATTTCATCGCACACTAGCAGATATGTTGTCGATGTACATTGGACCCAACCACAACAACTGGGATACAATTTTGCCTTTCGTTACGTTTGCCCACAACACCGCTGTCCAACGAACTACTGGCTACTCTCCTTTCTACCTCGTGTACGGTCGATCTCCAGCATTCACTATCGACGTCTCTTTCTTAAACATTCCAACTGAAGCCTCGGCAACCATCTCAGAGCAGTTCGTCTCAAGGCTTGAGGAATGTCGGCAACGAGCTCGCCTTAATACAGAAGCCAGCCAGCAAGACCGCAAACAACGCTACGACAGCTCTCATCGCGACGTCTCCTTCAGACCTGGGGATGAAGTGCTGCTTTGGACGCCCATTCGCACTCCAGGATTGTGCGATAAGTTTCAGTCACGCTTCATCGGACCCTATATAATAAGTGAACAAACGTCACCAGTGAACTATCGTGTCACTCCCGTCGAACCTTCTTCGGATCATCGTTTTCATGGTTCTGAGGTTGTTCATGTTTCGCGCCTGAAGCCGTTCGTCCGACGTCCCGTTTCCATCTAAGACGCGGCCGGGCTGGCCGCTAGGCCACGGGGGGGAAATTAGTGTGAGCATTATTCATACCCTTCATATTCTCACCTGTACATACTCATCATCACCTCTCTGGCCTGGGTTGTGGGGCAGAGACTCAACGAAAAAAAGAAGTGTCTTGCGGCCTAAACGTTGCCTTACAATATGTTTAGTAAGAAAAGTTACAAAAAGTACAAGGCATTTTGTTGGAGTCACGTGCTATGTGACGTCAACAGGCAGAAAAAGAGTGTTCCACACTCGCCGTCATGGCTACTAGCGTCACTGACTGACGCTCCCATGTTTAATGCACATATATAGCCCATAAAGTGGACGGGGGATGGCCGCCACAGTAGCTCAGTTGGCAGAGCATCAGACGCATTATTCAAAGGTTGCAGGTCCAGTCCCTGCCCGCGGCAAGTTATCCTTTTCGTCTACTTTTTCTTCACATTAACATTACATTTACTACTAATAACATCCCCTATAATTTCCTTGGCATTATTGTCTGTTAGTTCTCATTAATGTTGTGTCTAACAAACAAAAGCAAACCCTTAAAATTTCCACTTCTTAAAGACTTCAAGGCATTTTAAATAATTTTGTCACTTTACCCAAGTGAGATGCGAATAGCAGTAGAAAATTCGTATTGTGCAGCATATTTTTATTGCTCCTAAATGAAACTCTACCACGTCACAAGAATTAAGGGTAGCTTCATTTTATTTGTATTGTAAACACTAAAATGCTGGTAAGTGCATTTTGCATGTCATAATTACTGTTCATAAGCTTCTCTAAAAAAAATGTAATACCACTGCTGACAGCAAAGTGTGTTTTCAAGTTTAGGACATCATTTTACTTTGGTTTTAGTGCAGTTGTGCAAGCTGGTTACAATAAAGCCTGCACAATAAACACAACAGCTATAAGGAATGTTATGTCTTAAAAAATGGCATATCCACTGTGGGATATATTTGCGAGAATATTAATCTTTTTTTATAACTATAAACCCACACTTACTAACAAGCAGTCTACAACAGCCAAATGCTCCTTTAAACTAAGAAATCACAAAAGAGTTGAACAGTTTCACAGTGGGATTCTAAGATACATGTCACGGTTTGTAAGAAGCAAAAGATAGCAGGCACCAAATGCCAACTCAGAGCTGTTTGATTTAGTCAGCATGTTGAAAAATGTTATACATGTTTTCATTAACTAAGTAGTGAAGGTGATTGATGGTGTTTTATAAATGGCCAAGGTGCTTAGCGGCAAACAAGCACCAAACATCAAATGTAAATACAAGGGCACCACCAATCACACAAGTGGACACTGAATAACTCATCTAGCATACAATATAGTATTATCGCAGTGAAGGTTTTAATGGCAGACAGGACAATGTTAACCACCAAACTAAACATTAGCAGAACAATGTAAAAATGAATATGGAAGTTACTGGGCACTACAGTGCAAGGAGCGTGCATGCAAAGATTTGCTTCATAAAGACAGATTCACAATAAATGCAGGAATGAAGTATGGTGAAGATCTAGAGGCACACTGTATGCAAGTCTGGCGAGAAGATAGTCAGCATGTCATCAATAGACATGGCAGCAAGAGTATCATTACTCAACGATAAGACACTTGATGTGTCCTTTGTTTCCTTTCCTGTGTGAAAATTACTTTTTGAAACTGGAATATGTGGCAGGGTTTTACTAATAACCTCCAATCGGTAGTCAGCGTTCTGTCCGTGCTCCACCAGTCTTGCTCTTCATTAATTTTTTTTTGTGCTGTTTCACACATAAAGGTAAAGAATAATAATTGGATGCCATAGTCCGCTGCCAGTTCATTTGTGCAACTTGTTTAGGGCAAATACAATGCCCAAGAAGGCACCACTCCACTGCACAAGCATGCATACCTTACAGCTTTTACCAAGGCTTTACTTCATCATGAAACTCTGAAAATCCCTTTAATTCTGCCGTGCATAGACGTTTGCTCAGTTAGACATCTTGCTATGGCACAGGGCAAGTAGTTGACACTTCATTTCTGAATATTAGTCTTGATCCAAGGTGTCTCTTCTATAATCTTTTCAACTCAAAGCATCCAGTACATTGTACCACAAACATGTACTACACGGCCAAGTGGAACATGTATGTGACGTGCACTTGCTATTACGTGTTTCCTGTCTTGGCGTTGCTCACAATATGGGTGGAATAAGTTTATCATTTGAAAAAAATCTTATCTGCCTATTTGCAGTGATGAAACAAATGCGTACCATTTAATATGGCCTTGTCCAGACTTGCAGGAAAAATGCTCCCCTCTTTTACAGCAAGTTGTCCACCACTTCAGTCCCTTGAACAGCCGTCTGTGCTGGGAACATGCATAACAGATACCACAAAAAGTTCCATAAATTTGCGCACAAAAGAGGCCTTACAGTACACAAGTAGTAAATATTAAACACGATGGCTTGACATAAGCATATGTTTATATACCAATATTGTCCTCGAAAATGGGCTCAGGATGCATTAGGAACAAGTATTAGAGGAGTAATGGCTCACTGCAAACAATTGTAATAATGCATTAGGTGTTGAACTTTCCTGCCCTTGTGTAACAAAAAAGGATGAAATATACAGCTTGCCATATAGGTCAATTGAACACAAGAAAACTTCAGCAGCACCCCCTAATAAATGAATACATCTATGATAAATGTGCAATTTCTGTTCAATTTAATGAGCCCTTGATTCAACCCCCTTTTGTTCTTTCATAGCGAGGGCCTCGTGCCAGCAAGCTTGATGCCCTCAGGTAGCATTTGAGCGTGTATTGGTCAGCTACCAGTTCGCAAGGAGATCCCTGGGCTACGCGATACCAGCATGGCTGTGAATGTTGGTGTGGCACTGCCGGGATTACACACACAGAGGTGCCCACTGGGTGGATGAGAGAGCGACTTAGTGGTAGCTAAAGCGATGGAGTATCAGATGCAATACTTTGTTGTAGGTTCAGGCCCTGGCAGCAGTATGTTGTGTTTTTGTCCACATTAATTCCTCTTAATTTATGTCATAACTACAACACTACATTTAAAAACTACGAATGATCTCCCTATGCCTCCCTTGGCTTCATCAGGTTGTGTCTAACAAAGAAAACAAGCCCTTGATTTATTCCCTTTCTTTTGTTTGTTCTATTTCTCAGTGCTTTAAGCACGCCAGAGCACAAATCGCATACCGCGTTCTCTGATAACTAGATAAACAAAATAACCATTGTTGCCAGTTTCACGGAATCCTACACCTTAGCACTGAATCGTGCAAATAACAGCCCCATTTAAATTCCTCCTTCTTTATCAAAGCACCAAGGAAAACAAAACTGTACAGTAGAACACAATCAAGTAGTGTTTCAATGCACCAGCACAGCCTAAACCTTTTGGGATAAGAAGCTGTTGCAACAGTGCTACTTCACTGTTACAAGAATTTGTGTTTGAACAGAAAGAAAATATGAAATGACAAGATAAATGTCTGGCCCAATTTTTTTTTCAAATACAGCAACAAGCAGAGCATGCACTTGCTTAATAAGCGTAACTTGAACTGGACACTAACCATCAATAACTTGTTAACTACTTTTAATTACTGACTTGAGTGCAACTATACCAA
>JALIZH010001340.1:0-19899 GCA_030522465.1 Rhipicephalus appendiculatus
CTGTGTATAATATTTCTTAGAGATTTGTACGTAAGAATTGCAATGCGGAAACGAATGAGACATTGCAGCGTTAAAATATTTAATGGGGGATAAGCAAATGATGTCGATTGAATACGCCATGTTTCGCGCTTGATCGACGAAGCACTGCCAGACGGCAACGTTCTCATGGACATGTATAGACGATGACGTTTGCATCTTTCGATCGACGCCAGTATACGGACGCCGTTTGATGCTGATAATTTACATATCAATAGTTTAGTGACATTAGATATTCTATAGGCCATTGCAACTTTATAAATCCACGGCATTTCCTCCTCAAAGGCGGGTACACACAAGTCTGCGCCAATGGGTGCGCGCTGCAGAATGACGTCATAAGCCGGACGAGCGGTGACGGCCGCGCCTTGGGAAAGCAGTGCCGAGTGCGTGAGGAGGGAATACTTTAGTCGCGAAGGCGATAGGCTGCCGCACATATTCGGTCATTTGGGCGGGGCCTCTCCAAACTTCTTGAGTTGTATACGACCATAAATCGTCAGCACCTAGACACAAGAAAAATGTTTAACACCCGTACTTCGCGAGCGTCTGTGAGTGCGAACTATACTAGCGCGAGTTCGCGTTGTGCGTTTTCACACTAACTGCTCATTTCTTCTCTTTCTTACTCTAGTTCTTTGTTCCCTATCTTATCTATTATTCCTCAGTTCCCCCACCTCACGTGTAGGGTAGCTAACCGAGCAAGAGCCTGATTAACCTTCCTGTCTTTCCTCTTGGTTTTTCTCTCTCTCTCTCTTTAACACCCGGCTATCCGAGCAAAGCAGCACGCTTCTGTATATGAAGTAGATGCGTGTAGCTATACACATTTTAGGATGCCGCTCCGATCACTCGGCGTTCCTGAGTTTCCTTTTCAGAGGTTCATTAACCAGGCACGTGGCGTGGATTAGGGAACGCTGTACTTAAATAGCGTATGCATTCATTTCACGCACGGTTGCCATTACAATGTAAGAACTAAAGAAACAGCATAACCTTAGAAATAGGGGAGGAGAAATACAGCGAACGTTCTTTTTAGGGGCGAAGCTCCTTAGGGTGTGGGTCTGTCCCTCCTCTGTAGTAGTAGTAGTAGTAGTAGTAGTAGGTAGGTAGGTAGGTAGGTAGCCACGTGTAGTGGAATGTACCCACTCCACGTGATAAAGATGACGATGACGCAGTATAGTGGAATGTACCCACTACACGTGATAACGATGAAGTATAAGCGCGTTCCAGTATAGTGGAATGTACCCACTACACGTGATAACGATGAAGTATAAGCGCGTTCCAGTATAGTGGATTGTACCCACTACGCGTGATAACAATGGCGCTGATGACCATGAAGTATAAGCGCGTTCCAGACCACGCATTCTCTTTCTGCCATGAATGAAAACGATCGAGCTTCGCCCACTCATCATCATTCACTTCGTGGATATGGCGTGATTATTTTTTTCAATTTAATATACGTGTTTGTAAATAATCACGTAGCTGCGCAACATTTGCAGCTTCGTCGTCACGTCCTTGCAACGTTTCTTGAGCTATATAGTAGAAACGATATACCTGCTGTTGACGGCCACGGGTGGCTCGTAGGCTCTGACACCGACTGTCGCTGACACCGCTGCTAGTGTGACGATCCCGATGAAAGTCAGAAAGACGCACGTCGTCCTCTTGAATCTGCAAAGTGGCGTGACACGTATAGAAGAAAATTTTAACACTTGCGGTAGGAGTTCCCAATTCATTTTGAAATGGAGCTTCTTTTAGCGCTTATTTCTGTTGGATCACACGGTGACAAAAGTTATGACCCGAACAACGTAACTCTGTTTGCAGTTTATGGATTCAGTTTATGTCGGCACGAATTAATTGTTTAAAATATCAATAAAACTGCACCAAGCGAATATCTGTATTTGCCGGGACTAGTGTCTTGGCGTAACAAGCTACTTATTGGAATGAATTCCCTCATGTGTTATTCAAGATGACGCAACACCAGACAGAGTTGTTCGTCGGGCAGCACGCATGCCAGATGGCTGCTAAAAACTTTATGGTACAGAATTTTGGTTTGTCGATAGACTTCTTTGCGTTATCGTAATACGGTTTTATCATAGACGTAAACATGAGAGGCCGTACAGATGGGTCCATCTAGGCAAGCACAGAATTGTGATTGTAGAAACCGAGTGGATTCGACTTCTTTGCTCGTGTGTATAGAAGTGTGTATATTCCTGAAATTTTTATATGAACTGCCTGAATAATTCTTTTTCTGGTACTTAAAAAACGGTTGAAAAAAAAGACAAATAGCATATATTACTACAAGATAATATATGCTCTTTGTCCATTTTCTGTTCTTTTTATTTATTGCCCGCGAAGAAGAACTTGTGTCAATTATTCGAGTGTTATTTGGCAAAAGGAAAAAAAGAAGTTACATTTTGTGACTATGTAACCACATCACTGTAACCGCCTCTACCTGGCCTAGTCACCCAATTCTTCGTAGACTTAGACAGGCCCGTTTCTGTGTACTGTTTCAGGATGTGTACAATAAATTCTTCTTTTTGTTAATAATAATAATAATAATAATAATAATAATAATAATAATAATAATAATAATAATAATAATAATAATAGTTATTATTATTATTGTTATTATTATTATTATTATTATTATTATTATTATTATTATTATTATTGTTATTATTATTATTATTATTATTATTATTATTGTTATTATTATTATTATTATTATTATTATTATTATTATTATTATTATTATTATTATTATTATTATTATTATTATGTTGCTGTTGTTGTTGTCGTCCACCGTAGCAATCTGAAGGGCGCTTGAGAGATCTTTAATCGATGCCGAACATTAGTTGAGTAGCCCTACACATTATGCCACCAATGGTAATATTGAGGGAACAATTTTGACTACATGTGAAATGGCCGTGGAATGGTATGGACGTTCCGCTTCTGTGACATCCTCTGTAATGGCCCCCTGCTGAGCAGTTTCCGCCGTGGTTGCGTCACATCACTGACTGCGACACGTCATTTGTGGAACGTCATTTTCTATAACCAATACTGAGACTGCTTGTGCGAGATTTACAAAACGCAGTAGTTTCTTTTTCTTCTTCTACTTCATTTTTTAAAAAAAATGTAGGATCACCATTTATGCTTCACCTTGATGCAGCAAGAGTGAAGAGAGGTTCTTTGGCCACTCATCAATTAATCTGCCTGATAAACAGTATGGTTAAGTGGCTCGAGTAAATTGAGAAATTTTGCATTTGACTTACATTCGCCTTGGACTTTTTGCCTTCGGAACCGTCATAATAACAAAACGCTGATGGTGCACAATATATGGCGTCCTCGTTAACGTAAATAAATTCAGTTGTATGTATACGCTAGCGCTTGTCTGTCCCACTTGTCAGCGATATCGCGTTTATTTATCAACTCCTTCATCTATGCTCGCGCTGTGATTCGTCTGTTACAGCTATCGACTTAAACGTTTGACGTAGAAAGGCTCACCTCCTGATGAGAACGACGATGCCGGAGAGGGCGACGAATATCTGCATCTCGCAGGATATGTACCACAGCGGATGGTAGCACTGGCGGCGTCATATGGAAATAGAGGAAAGTGGTACACGTAAATGCCCTGATGAAAAGCAAGAAAATGTAGCATTTGAAAAAAAATATGCTATAAACACGTAAACAGCGCCAGTGAATATAGGCGTGCGTAGGGTTCCCCGTCAGGAATGGGGGGGGGGGGAGGTCAAAGGCAATGTCGCAGCTCGTCACCCCCCCCCCCCTTTCCCATGCAATGAATGAAAAAAGAAAATAAAGCGATGACGCGCATTTCAGGATTGCCTGCCTTTGGTCCTTGGCTTTCCGGGAGTAAAAGTGGGAAGTCAAAAGTCCTTCGAATGCAGCATATACGGGGCCTTCAGCAGCCATTATCGTCAGGAACATGTCTAGCCATATCGCCACTCTTTGAACTATGACAGGACAGGTCCGATCGAGTATGAAGCAGAATGAGTAAAAGTATGATGCGCTCCCCCCCACCCCTAGGTGACCTCCGGGGGTTCACTTCCCTTCTACTCGCTCCCCTCGGGCGCACGCCTATGTTAATGTAATATTATTGATAGGAGCTGTGCGAGAGATTCCTTACAAAAGTCTTTATAATTATTCTGATGTACTTTTGTTGACTTTCATTGTTCTCAATACACTTCTTGTTGACATGATGACATTCGCGATTTTACTAAGGGATAATCGCTGGAGATGCTGGATGTCCCTTGTTTGCCGACACCCACACAAACACACACGCATACACTTTTTTAGGGGCGCGAAGCTCCTTAGCCTGTCGGTCGTGCGTCCCTTGTATGTAGTAGCCACCTGCTGATGACGATGACGATCGCGATGCCATACAACACATGGGGATGACGCTGCCATAAGGGCAGCGTCATCATAGTGGGGACATGGAATTTCCCCACTATGATGACGATGACGATCGCGATGCCATACAACACATGGCATCGCGATATGGTCTCACATGCGTATCGTTTGACCACATGCCACCAACCACCATCACGTCTTTGATGATGTACCTCCGGAGCTTCGCCCACTCATCATCATTCACTCCGCGGATATGCTGTGATTTTTTTTTAGATGCGAAGCATCTTATGCTCGGGGCTCTGTCCGTCCCTCCCGCGTCCCGCGTCCCCCGTCCCGCGTCCCGCGTCCGGCCACTTTCATGAAGTAGAGAAGCACCCATTATGCGAACCAGAACACTGTAGTAATATGAAGGCCGTCAACCCTACTACAATCATCAGAGTCATGGCCGAGAGCACAGAGAGGCTGCTTAGTAATGGCTAGGCAGGTGGTGTCTGTCGCCCAGGTTGACCCCATTCCTTGATCTTGCTTGCATGTGTTTGGAGGGGGCTTAGTCCTTCCCCGCGTCCCCTCCCCCCTCTCTCTCCTACGCTCACCCCCTTTTCACCTCTAGGAATCCTCTACTCTAAGGGCGTCCCACACCCCCCACAGCGCATGCGCGTCCCCTCCCCCCATCCTCTCCTACGCTCACCCCCTTTCTCTACTCTAGGAATCATCTACTCTACGGAGCGGCGCCTGCGTCCCACATCCCCACAGCGCATGCGCGTCTTCTCCCCCTCTCTCTCCTCTCCTACGGTCCCCCCCGTCCTTTCCTCTAGGAATCCTGTACGGAGCGGCGCGCACGACAGGTGGTGTGACAGCTGCATACTCCGCTGGGCTGCCACGGTAGTTCCGCCGTAGGAAAATGACGGAGCGCGCGCGCCTCATTCTCTCTCCTGTGCAGCGCCGCGATGAGCGCCCGGACCGCTGCCGTGAAATGAGAGCGGCGACGTTCCTCCCCGCTCAAGCTAATTATCTCCCCGCTGCTTCGCATCCACACATGGTTCCCTTTAGCGGGAGATGGGGAATTTTTTTTTTTTTTGCAACAGTGAATATAGCTGGCCGCCGTGCTAAGCGTGCTGAGGTGCAAATTGTATTCGCGGCTGCGGCGGTGCCGACAAGAAACACTTAAAGGGGCCCTGCAACACTTTTCCAAGTAACCATGGAATGGATTTAATAAAACAGCTTATTGCCTCACGAATTCATCGCCGCAAAAATTTTTAGAATCCGTCGAGTACGAGCTGAGATACAAATATTTGTCGCACGCTGCAATTGCATTCTCTCTTCTCTCGTCCCGTCGAAAGCGCTGGAAGCTAAGCAGGGAGGGATGGCACGGGGGAAAAAATACGTCACGCGCGCCTCGTGACCTTGAGAACGTACTATTTCACTCTTTTTTTTTCTTCGAATGCGCGACTTTTCAGGGCGATCGCGCGCGCACGTATGGACAAGTCGCGGCCTCCCGCGGCGCCCCCGGTAACGACCGAACGCGCCATGCTCAAATCAGCCAATGGCTGACACAATGGCTGTGACGAGTGATTTTTGAGCTTGTAGCGTCATTTGTCGAGAGAAGAGAAAGCAATTTTTGGCTGACTTTGAGAATTTATTGTGAATTTCAGGCCGCGTGCTGCGCTATAATATTTGGCTCGCGTGTTCTCGGGAGCCTCGACTACCGATCGGCAGCGTTTTCTGACCATGCTCAAAAAGTGTTGCAGGGCGCCTTTAAGTGTTTCTTGTCGGCACCGCTGACACGTGAAGCACGAGTACGGTAACAGCAGGTGACCACCAGTTTATGTACGGTTATGCACAGCTTGCGTCTCGGTCATTAGTTTCACGTCGCAAGCACGCAACAACAACGACGTACGTTGCAAACTATGCAGTGTGCGATTGGTTTCTCTAACATTTTTAGAAAAAAGAAACCACACACCATGATACCTTTCAGCAGCTGATTAGGTATAAACTCTTCGCCTTGCCGCTTGTGACACGGTTGCAATATCTGTTTTAGGTGTTGTTCATAACGCAGGTCGGGGGGGACGTATCAGCGGAACAAGCTGCTGACTGTATGACGTACGAAAGCACAGATATAAATCGTAAAAGCAGCATGGACACCGCCGGCAATAGTAAATAGTTTACGTAGGCTTCTTCAGTAAACCATTTCGTCTTCGTAATTAAAATAGATTTCGAATCACAGTTCATCCTTGAACTACAGCACAGCAATTACGCACAAAAACAAAGTGCTTCTCCGGCCCTTCGTTTTTATGATGCTCGACATGCAAATCAGAATAACAAATACAAGTATTCTTAGGTTTCTCGAACGCGCACTTCCTGAACAGCCGACTATATTTAGTTCTCAAGAAGCAGCTTCTTATGGCGCGACATCCTCGGTTGTGTATTTCCTGGTAGGTGAAAAAACACGCCAAGCGGCAACAATGAGCCCTTGGATACCTGATACACGCATTGGTGCAAGTGGCTCCCTGACATGCCTGATCGCGCCGACAGGAAAGAACATACCATCGTCTTGTAGACCGTGTGTTCCAAGGACGCCGTCACACCGCCACGGAGAAATACAAAACAAGGAACTGATGTGGTGTTCTTAGACATTCGCTTGGGCACAAGCCGTACGAATACGGTCGCATTAACGTGAGCCGTGTCGAGTTACTTTAGAGAAAACTACATGACCTCACTTTCCGCTGAGCGTCGCCGATAAACGCGACACAAATTCGTAGAAACGAAATATTCCAACCAAGCAGTATGTGCATGATGTTACGATGTTATACGCATAGGCGTGCGCACGAGGGGCGCCCCCTGTCAGATAAGAGGGGGGCGCAAAATCTGCTCCATACATTGACTGGGGGGGGGGGCGCCACCCTATTCATCTAAAAGGGTGGGGGGCGCAAAATCAGCCCCATACATTGACTTAATAGGTAGGGGGCGGTGCGACGAACCTTCGCCCCACCCTGAACGGGAACCCTGCGCACGCCTATGGTTATACGCTCCGCGGACAGAGCGAGATCTGTAAAAGAAATGCGGGAAAGTTGTGCAAAAGAAAGACTAAAATGTTAAATAAAGTTTCGTAATTTAAGTGCCAATACCACAGTACTATAATGAGGGACGCCGCTGATTAGTTGGAGGCATTTGACGTGCACCTAAATCTACGTTTACGGATGTACATGCATTTCGCCCTTGTATAAACGCGGCCGCTGTGGTCAGAGTTCGAACTTACGACCTCGAGCTTAGAAGCGCTGGACCGTATAACCTCTATAGCCTATCTCGACAGGTAAGATCAATGGATAAATATATGACACTTCAGGTTTGCTGGCGACGAGCCATAAAGTCCATTATTCCCAGACTAGGCCACACTTTGCTGAGAAGTTTAGGTTACGTTTTCTAGCGTTATGTATTTGTTCTTCTCCTTGTACAAAAGTTGAAAACGTTCTTTTTGCTGACTTGAGCACTGTGAAGCGCGGCGCGGGAGTGCGCTACAGGAAAATTGGCAGGGAGGAAGCATTTTAGGATAATTCAATAGGAAACGCTCTACCGTGTTTTAATTTGCTTTAATTTAATGCGATGTTTTATTTTAATGGGATGAAGTGTACCTGTATGCACTCTTCGGGAGGAAGAAAATAGCACGAACATTAAATTCGCTTTACCGTAAAAACCAAGAAAGCTAAGTTATAGGTTGGCATTTCTGTTTTTTTCTTTTTTTAGGAAAGTTCACTTAAATCAGTCAGCAGGATCAGAAACTAAGGTTAGTGACTCTCAGGTCACGGCACCTCTATGAAGGGAATGCTCGTAACATCCATCCATTTATTCGTGAAAGGTGGACGGACGGGCGTATGAACAGACAGACAGATGAACGAAGAGGACTCGGGGAGGTAAACGGGAGAGTGCTAAGACAATGGCATAGACGCAGCAGGAATTCATTTGAGTTCTCTTGCTTGCCCTTATCTAGGCAAGGTAGCAGTACAAAAAAAAATGAAAAGGTTGAGGCCATTTTCGCTCGCCAATTACGTGAGGTCTCAGCCAGCTCACTGAAGGTAAATCGCCTACGATTTCGACGGTAAACGCACTCCAAGTCGCGTATACGGGTGACCTTGTCTGGTGCGTGGGCCATCGCTTTTGCATGTGAACGCAATTTGTAACACTGACACAACTACGAGTGGGTGTCGGGCCTACATTGCGCGAGCGCCATGCACTGAGCTTATTTGGCTCGTTTGCAGGTTCCTTTAGATATATTATGATTATTTAAGCGGCCGAAAGTTATTTTGAAACTTTCGGTTTCTCAGAATCACAGTCTCACTTAAAGTTTTCGACAAGTACTCGCTGTATAACAAATGCGAAATAATAACATATCGCATCATCCAGTCTCTCTCTCTAGATGTATCTTCAGACTCAGCTCCATTTGATAAATAAAATTTTTTTATGGAAGGATATGTTTGTCAAGTACGGCTATATGTCTTTCGCCACGCATTCGTTTGTCAAATTTGGGTGAACATGTTCTGCAGAATAGTAGTCGGCTAAACCGTAGCGTTCTAAAAGCCCTGTAGCCCTATAAACTGATCGCTTTCGGAGCGTAAAGAAATTCTCTTAAACTTCCCACGTACCTTCCCCTCATTGTGTGACCAACGGCGATTGCATTAGTCACACGACGTTAACGCACTCACATTGTATTTTACACTTTATCTCTGCTATAGTGGAGCAGTAGAGTTAGGTGAGCTTCGACCTGAACTTTGTCTTTTCAAGTCCGGCTACTTCGTCAGTATATTTCAGGAGTGAATAGGAAACGAAGGTTTGGGTCTTTAGTTAAAGGGACACTAAAGCGAAACAAGTTTAGATTGACAAACTGCACTCTGAGAACTCTAATGCCATATGTTTCACTATCAAAGGTTCATTATTAGCGGACGAAATCAAGGTTGAAGTTTGATTTTTAAATTTGGCGCCGATATCTGCGCGCGTGACGTCAGAAATTCCAAATGTATTTTTCGTATTTTCGCGACATTGGCTCCATGAAATTTTCTGAAACTTCGTATACTAAGTCTATGGCACCCACAGATGACAATGCACCTCATTTTTATCGATTAGAAGCTACGTAGGACTCAGTAGACGCCTTCAGAATCTATGACGTCACGGTGCTTGATGCGGGAATCTCAAGGTAGCGTCTCCACCCGCATTTTCTTTTCGCGTGTTTTCTCGCTTACCAAGCGTCGTGTCGCGGTAAGAGTGGTGTTTTCGGGATTGTGAAATTGTGCTTAACTAATGCGCGACAAATCGTTTAGCCCTTTAGTGTCCCTTTAAGCTTACCCTCGGATGCTTTCACACAACTTAAACGGCGCTTTTTCGGAGAATATCCTGTACGCCCGTTTTCATTGCGAGAGCGTGATCGCAATTTTGACTGCGTGACAGTGACCCATTTCGTAGCGCCTATTTGCCGGATTACGAACGCGTCGACAGGGACGCCGAAGTAGAGAGAATATTCCTGCACATAACTTTTTTTCTTTTATCGAAAAGACAACGACGCAATGCAACGCGAGCGCGATTCTAACGCACACCGCGGCTTACGATAGGCGCCACAAGATGCGGATATTGCAATGCTTCCGTTCTGCGAATGAAGAGAAACAAAACGGTGTGACACACTTTTGTCTACCACTAAGTTAAGCTTCTTTTATAATTTATCAAGGCGAGAGACTTAGATGCCTCACCAAACTCGGAAATCTAACCGTCGACGTCGGCGGTGCCAACATGAGTGATGCAAAAAGTCATCATCACATGGTGACGGCACAATATGCCATACGACGTCATAATAACGAAACAGAACTCCAAAAACTGTGACGTCATCATGACGTCATCACATAAGATTGATGCGTAGTCGAAGGTGGGCCAATCACGGAAACAGTGCAAAGCTATAGGTAAGGTGCAGACAGCTTGCAATGCCTTCCATCCTGGAGGCAGTGCAATATCACGTTACGTGCAGGAAGTTTAGGGGGGGGAGGGGGAGGGGGGGATTAATACATCTACAAAGCAGAAAGAAAAGAAGAGGCTTTCGCCTTCCAGTCGTCTTAAGCAAATGCATAAGGAACCCTGCGAGTTTTTTCGCTTTCGGATATTGCAGTAACCGTCCACGCTACAGTGTCACACCCTAACGTATACTCCTTGATGACACAACTCACCACGTCGTCGTGTCCGTGCAGGTTGTTGAGGTGCACGACCGCGAAGCCCCATCGCCTCCGGCAGACGTCGCCGAGCCGCGGCAGCACCCGGTCGGCGGCTGGACCGTCCACGAACAGCGGGTACAGCACGAACGCGCCCAGGGTGAACAGAGCAGACGCCGTCAGCCTGCGTGGGAAGTACGCTAACATTTCGTACATTAACACCGGCAAAGTTGAGGAACTCCGGCGGAGAAACGGTACGTTGTTATTGACTATACCATAGCGGGCTAACAGGCTGCACGTTTCTCTCTCATTTAACCTGCGCGCATTTTGAATCCCCGTGCCTGCTTGTTGCTCTGTTTGCAGCCTGCGTAACTCCTATCTAGATCGCGGTGATAGTGCGCCCTGGAATGCATTTATCGGTGCTGGAGTCTATTTGAGGCGGTTTTTCCTGTTGTTTCCGAGCGCACGTTTTTAGATGTCGCGGGCAGCTGTCACTTATCGTCTTTGTCGAAGTCGCCATGCAGCATCTCTTGAAACGGCGCTTTACCCTTTGACCATGTGTCACCGCTGGTTTTGTTATGCTAAAAAAAAAAAAAAAAACATGTCCTGGGGTCATCGTCGTCGGCTCATGACCAATGGATTCAGTGAAGCGACTCAATTTTCGCGCTTATTGTGCGAGAAGTCTGTAGAAAGAGCAGCCATCCATTTGTTGCACACATTTCTGCAGGTTGTAAAGCTTCGGTAATTCTGCTGCATTGTGGCAATATCAACATCTTTAAACTTGTTTTTTATTCAGACAGCACGCTATCTAAGCCACAATTATCGGAAAGCAGGCAGGCAGTCTGTATTCCAGCTAGCAGTTTCAGGACGAGGGTGTCGATTAAAGTGAAGTGCGCTAATTTGCCTGCTCACTAAGTACGCCGAGAGAAGCAAACGAAAAGCCAGGCTCACCTGTTCTTCAAACAGTGGACGGCCAGGAGTCTCCTGAAGAAGCCAACTTTAAGTCTGTGCAGCTCGAGCACAGTGTTGGCCGCCGCGTATCCACTGCGATGTGTTAGAAGAATCAGAGATGGCGCTACAGGCAAACGTGATGTTTAACTTAATAGATGTGCTACGAGTGCGATCGTGTGTCATGCGATCACATTTTATCGCAGCGTATATGTGCCTGCCTCCGTGTCTGCGTAGCTGTACATGCTTTTGTTATGCGTGCACGCTACAATGAAACGCTAAAAGAATGAAACAACAAAGAAGCAAGCAAAGCAAATACGGACATTGTTGATAGATTATACACCGAAATGCGAAATTCGCGAAGAAGGATACGGTGAGAAAATTAGCATGCTCGAGAGCTTTAGACGTATCCGCAGAAGACACTGTATTGAAATTGGTGATAATGCTACATGCATATTGCCAATGTCTGGGACCATGCGCGTGTGTGCCCGACGAGGAGGACGAAGGGCTGGTACCGCTCGCGCTCGGAGCTCAGCTGGTCAGCGCTGCAACAGCTGCGTTAAATATATTGTTTACAACCTCGTTGGACAGGCGTCTCGTCGTTCACGTAACATATTTGGTGGAGGTGCGGGGTATAAGCCAAGGTAATTTTGTGACGCGACGGTTGGAAGAGCCTAGCTACACCCATAAGCGTGCGCAGGGTTCCCCTTCAGGGGGGAGGCGAAGGTTCGTCGCAGCGCCCCCCCCTTTCTATTACGTCAATGTATGAGGCTGACTTTGCGCCCCCCCTGTCGCCCCCCCCCCCTACAATGTATAAGGCTGGCTTTGCGCCCCCCCCCTTCTCGCCCCTCTGCCCCCCCCCCCCCCCCGTGCGCACGCCTATGGCTACACCGTTCAGATGAATGTCACCTGTCAGAAATGCGATGCAACACGCCACTCGTCGCATTCACCTTAACGCCACTTCAGCGCTTTTAGCATTAGCATTGATGTTGGTTATGTGTGCGTTGGAGGATGGACCCAGTGATGTAGTGTGTTATATGTGTTACGTTGTGTTGGCTTGCAAAAATCTGGCTGCTTTCAGAGCCTTTCGAAGGTTCAGTGATTTCTGCGGCGAGCGTACGCTTGTAATATAATGCACTCACAATCTTCATCGCGTAATATCGGCGTTATACTCGCTTGTTTGTGTACAATGACGCATTTCGTAAAAGAGCTAGGTTCTTGTTTTTACATAGACAACAAAATATGGAACTTGTGAACTTGTAGACTTGAACAACATTGCACGACAAGAAAAGGTTTGAAAGGGTTGACGCTTGGGTAAGTTAATTGGTGTGGATTCATTTCGAAATGTTAACAGCGCATAGAACGTTTAGGAAGGGACGAGACAACAGAGGCAAAGAGCGCTGTTTTGTTTGACATAGATTCGACAAGTGACAAAAAGGTTTGACAAGTGGATACCTCAACAGGAGCACCGTGGTGTACGCCATGTCCGAGCTGGCGGCGAGCGTGTACAGGGTGCCGTGCCTCCACTGCCTGTCCACCTCGTGTTCGCCTGCAAAATGGAAGGGATATTTGCAAGTTGCAACAGTGGCGTCTGAGAATAGACCTCTACCAGGGTACGTCACAGCGTGACGTCACCGGCGCACGTGCAAGGCGGTGGTGGCAGTGATTGGCAAAACACCCCCGCTGATGGCTCAGTGCGGTACAGTCGCGCGGTGCTTGGGGCACGCTTTTCTTTTTGTTTTAAGCTTAAGCTTCATCTTAATGTGGCAAGATTAGCTGTGGTATGTGTCAGAGAACATCTAGATGTGTGGTAAACTGCATGACGGAAAACTTGCTACGCTGGCTGGCTGTTTATCATCAAGGAGTGAACACACGTGGCGGCCTGTGCGAGGAACGTGCATCGTTTATTGTGGCGTGCAGTGCGTTGAAAGGCTTGGTTCACCTTTACGGATGGTGAAACTGAGAATATTGTGCGTGTTTTGTGCTGCGCGAATAGCGATACATTTTGTTTGCGAAAACATTTCCACTCGTTGTGGACCGGTGGCAGTAACCGGTCGTCGACAGAACATCACGGTTCAAAATTTTAGTCAAGGTAAAAATGCATTTCACGCGATCATCTGCGAGTGCGTACATTTCAGCGTTTGTGCTGCGTGCAGAAAAAGAAAGTGCATGATCTCCGGACTGAAAGGTACGACTATGCATGAGCTGTTAGCATGTTTTAGCACTGCGGAAGCTGCATGTACGCTTCGCCATGGCGAATACGCAAACCCAGTAAAGGTATAACTCGTATCATCGGTGATCTCATACGTCTTAATGAGAATTAATGGAGATTCTTGTTTCTCATATACTTGGTACCTTTACGGCTCGATCTTTATGAAGTGACAATGCGCATTAAAACTTTGTGTATCAGGTCTAAAGGAGCAAAGTAAGTATGCAAACACGTGGTAGGCATCAGATGCAGCGAGGTAACTGCGCAAGAGATTATGTATGTAATGAGGTTATCAGGTTTAAAATCGCATACATTTTCAGTGGGTTATGAAGAACGGCGTAGCGGAGAACTTCGCTTTAAAGGGCCCCTAAACCACCCAGAGGTCGAAATTCAGTTTTGGTGGGGAAGTTGTGCACGAGTGTACAACGAACACGGAGCCGTGAGAATTTTTCGAAACGGTACCATAATAACGGAGTTATAGGCGTTTGATCATCGAAACGCGGCGATCGCTCCTTTCGCTCTTTCCATCGCTACCCTTCGTTGGTATCCTCTCCGAAAGCCGCTTTGCCCTCTCGCCGAGGCATACGTCATCGCCGACGCGCTGCTCGAAACACCGTCACTTCCGGTTGCCGCGACTCTCCGCACTCCGTGTGCTCCGTCGACTGCGTGCTTGTTGTCTAACCGCTGCTGCCGTGCCGGTCCGTCGAATCGTGCCGGAATGGACCCTGTGTTGCGCGCACGCCTTCAAAGGATCGCCAACATGATGGATCCGTACGGTGACACGCCGTGCCAGACCACCTCCGCACGAGATGAGGAGCCGCCGCCACCGCCTTCCCCGGATCGTGGATGCACGAAAACCATCGCAAAACACCACGCTAAACACAGTTGGATTTAGTTCGCGCAGTTGCGTCACGGGCCGCAGTAGCTGACTCGCATGCGCGCACACGCGGGAAACACGACTGTTACGGTTTTGCTGTCACTCAAGCGTCGCCAGTGCGAAGTCGGCGACGGGAATGACAGCGGGTTGGTCCGTTCCGTACGCAAGTAGAAGCAGTGAAAAGATCGGAGAAGTGTTTGGACAAAACAACAGCTTTAATTTAGCTATTGTGGCACGAGCACACTAAATACAACACTTCAGAAAAAAACTAACAATAAACAACTAGAGTCAAACAATGAGCTTACAAAAAATACACAAAATCAGTTAACGCTAAAACTAACAATGGAATGAAATAAAACCGAAGAAACGCGAAAGTCATACGTGTGATGACCGGCAGCGTTGCGTCCACGACAATCGGATGCGAGAAGTCCCGCAGATTTCTCGCACGACTGCGATGTCGGTGGGTCCGAGTTGCAACGCCGATGTTTCCGGGAGTCAGTGCTTGAAGGAGATCTCAGGCAGGTTGAGCTAACCTGAGATTGAAGTCCCGATGCCTACGTTGCAGACGTGTCTCAACTAGGCGAACGGCTAAGTTTAGGTGGCCAGCCGATACAAAGCGCACACTAAAAACTTCTAGGAGAGATACTCGTTGATCTACTTCTACTCCATGTTTCTCAAGCAACTAGACTGATTAGCAGGGCGATATCCTGCGCTTAAATCCCCTTCGTGTCCCCTCACTCTCTTCCGGGAAAAAGGGACCATCAACATGGGTCCAATCATGCGCGTTTCATTGTCGCAAACTCTGCCCTCAAAATATTTACGACGCCCCTTTTTAATTAGGGGAGGGTTCTCCATTAATCAAAAGAGACAACCCGTTTACGGTGACTGCGTAGGCGGCTCGTGCACGTGCAGCTCTTTCCGTGGGAACGCGTCTTGCAGCCAAAACTTCGGGGTTCTGCTGCTCTTCGCGGCTCTAAGAAACAACCTTTCACGCCCAAGCCGGTGCGCCGGTCAGCGGGGTGGGTGCGCGCGCGTAATCGGCGTGACGAGGGGTCGAAAAAGTGGCATCCCGTGACAACAACGAACAACGAGGAGCGCGGCCAGCTGATTGCTGACTTACCGGAAGTCGTAGTTCGTGTGCGACCAATCGCAGATGGCTAGCACTCGACGTCAGATATGCACACCCTGACGTCAGATATGCACACCATGACGTCATGCTGAGGCCGGAAGGGCTCGGAAAGGAGGAGCGATTGTCTTTTCGAATTTGTGGCGCGCCCGCGGCTTGTAGCGCTGCCGCGTGTGGCATCGTTCATCGTGACGGCATTCTGCACACGATGCGCGTGTTTACTTGACATGTTTGAAAAATATCGGAGGTGGTTTAGTGGCCCTTTAAATTTCGCGAGGATTTTTAACCTCAGCCTAACGCACGGCAATAAGTGTTTCCATCTTTTTTTTTTTTGTTCATCTCCGATCAGAATTTTGTGCAGTGAGAATCTCATCCGTGACCTCGCTCACAGCAGCTCAAAACCATGCTGCCGTCAATGCTGCCGCTCGTTTCAAATCAGTGAACATGTCGCGACGTTAATTGAGTACGTACACATCCATGTCATGCAAATATTTTACAAAGCGCCAGTCACCGTGAACACGCAGAACCTTCGCTTTCGAAGAGGATAAGATTTTTTTATGGCTGCCATCTACGACGAGCACACCGCCACAAGCTGTGACTTAGAAAATAGCAATTCGCAGAAACTTCAGTCGAAGGAATGCAGGCACACGCCGCGCTGCTATGCAGAAAGATCCCGTCGGCGGGACTTTCTTGCCATATATAGGTGATTCTGTTGAGAAATAGGAAGGGGGTTCGGTGTGCACGATAACTGTCTCTCGAAGAGGACACCTCAACCGATACACACACGGGGTAAGGGGATGAAAAGGAGAAAGAGAGAAGGAAAGACAGAAAAGTAGGGCTTGCAGGGAGGAAGGGCGAGGGGCGCGCTAGACTACGTGCGTGTTGGTTTTAGAGCCGCTCGCCGAGGCCGGCAGCGTCGATGAAGGAGAGAAGCGCGGCAAGGGCATTACGGCGACGATCGCTGTAGCCGGTGGGGAAGAGGATGTCCTCGAGAGTCTCGCAGGGGAGGCCGAGAAGACGGTAGCGGTTTGCGAGCTGCTTCCTTGCACAGTCAGATGTGGGGCACTCGCATAGCAGGTGAAAAAGTGTTTCAACTGCGCCGCAGTCGACGCAAGCTGACGAAGGGGCTCCCCGCAGCCGCTGTTTTCGTTCCCCCGTCCATGCCGAGCCTGTCCGCAGGGAAAAGAGGAGTGCGCGGCACCTGCTCCGAGGGAGAAGATTGGGGGTGGGGGGTGCTCGAAGTGACGTCACACTGTTTGCAAACAGGGAGAGGTCTATTCCCACAGGGGAAACGAGAACTCACATGGCTAGCAAAATATGGTCCCCGGTTTTGCGGAACTGCTTTGTTCGTTTTTTTTTTTTTTTACAAAAACACTGTTTTACTATGTAGTTTGATTTACAAGTAACCACACTTCTCCAGCACTCAGTGCCGCAGTGCGGATGGACCCCAACGATTCTAACGTTGCTGAAATGTGAACTCCTAGCCGGAAATCTATGAAAAAGTTCTCCTTTTCTGCCCCTGTTGGTTTCCTAGATTCGGTTATCATTTTACTTGGCAGCTCTTTCCTTTGCGAGTTCACTCGAAAGAAAAACAAACAGGCCTGCCGAGTAGCTTGTTCGAAATAGTTGCCTGCCGAGTCGCTTGTTCGGAATGGTTGCCATCGTCCCGCGGCTTCGTGCACGCTGAACAAAGCCTACAGAACACCGCACCGCCAGCGGTTCTCTCTAAGCTGTGGCAGACGGGAAGCGCGGCCGTCTTTGTCACATAGGGGCAGCGAGCCGCCGAATCGTGTCTTCGAGCGTGTCGTTAACTCGAGAGAGCTGGAGTGAGGCGGACGCCAGAAATGCAAAGGAAATGCATTTGCTCGTTTGCGTAGTCGTACATCTTGTTGTCACGCTTCGTGGGGAGCTTAACCTCATCCAAGTGGAGACAATGAGGGCAGTTGCCGACGGGGGGACGGCTGACAAGTGTGTCGGCGTCTTCTTTCAGTGGAGGCGATAGACGCGTTCTTATGCGCGTCAAAGCATCCATCACGTGGGGCAAACGACCGTCTGTACGCCGACCTCCTACATTGTACCTGAGTGGCCTATTGTGCGAGCGGGACAGCGTGTACACTTTCCCGGATTGAAAACACATGGAGGAGCTTTTTAGCGGAGCCGTACTTTTAGGTCGGCTAAGTTAAAGGGACAGTAAAGTGAAATATTAAGTGAATGGACCTTTTCCGGTTCCGAACAGCACCTGCAGCGGAGATCACCGAAATCAAAACTGGGGGCCCTCGGCCTCCAAAAATGTCCGCCGCGTGGTGGTAGGCAATTTCGGAGGCCTGCATTTGCGCCTTTCTTTGGGGGGAAACATTTGCAAGTTTGTGACGCCAGATATCGTTTGGTCCGAACCTGTTGCCGCGTTTCACCCAAGGAGGTTTAAAAAAAAATTGCTAGAGTGGAAATTATTGCGCAAGAGTGAAGCTGTGCCCTCTAAAATATGGAGGCTGCGGCCGCCATCTTACTAGGGGCAAAATAAACTGTCGGCGTTCGGCGAAGGAAATGGAGCGTTCTCCTCGCACGCCTGACGAGTTTACCATGGCAACTTTTTCGGTTCAGATACTGCTCAAAGCGTGTGTCTGTGTTACTAGTTTTCCTTAGTACGCCTCGAATTCTCGGGAAGTTTTATTGGAGGTCACGAGGACATAAAGTCAAGAGAAGGCTAACGCGCGAGGGGGGAGACATATAATTAGGTAGGCAGATGAGATTAAGAAGTTTGCAGGTATAACATGGCAGCAGAAAGCACAGGACCGGGATGATTGGCGGAACATATGGGAGAGGCCTTTGCCCTGCAGTGGGAATAGTCAGGCTGATGATGAAGTCACCAATACTCGTCTCGATGTGATACTTCGCCGGGAACAACTATCTTTTATTTTAAAATTAACGTGGCATTTGTACTAATAGATCAAAAGATTTTCACTTGTTTTTGTCCCCCCTATTCTTTTGTGTATGATAGAATGGATAGATGGATGGATACAACTTTATTTGAAATAATCAGAGTGAGTGTGGTTGGGCCCCGAGACGTCCGGGAGCCCCCCTTGCCGACATCTCTAAGGCGGGCGTGGTCGACCAGCCTCAGCTGGTCGTCCGAGGATATCATAGTTGAAATCAAGAAGAAGAAATGGACATGGGCCGGGCACGTAGCGCGTAGGCAGGGTAACCGGTGGTCATTGAGGGTAACTGACTGAATTCCAAGAGAAGACAAAAGCGTGAGGGGGGAGACAGAAAATTAGGTGGGTAGATGAGATTAAGAAGTTTGCAGGTATAACGTGGCAGCAGAAAGCACAACACCGGGTTGATTAGCAGAACATGGGAGAGGCCTTTGCCCTGCAGTGGGCGTAATCAGGCTGATGATGATGATGATGGTGATGATGATGATTCTTTTGTAGACGGTCCTGAATTTGTTTACTGTTTATCCTTACTTTTGTTTTCTGCTTTTAGCTTGCGCCATCACAGTGACCTCAGGGATATTCCTGGGCGCGTTGAGTGATTCATTGGTTGATTTATTGATTGTCATTTAACGAATTGAGCTGAGGTGGGCGAGCTTTAAGCGCGCAAATGGAAAAAAAATAAAAACAGCTAGTGTGCGCCTTCGTTTACTAGGCACCCGTACGCGCTTGTCGTTTTTAGCGCTGACCGTTAGTTATGATGTGCGTGTTTGTGCGCTTGTTTAACGCCCACACCGACGGTCACACTTGCCGTACCGGTCATGTTAGCTTAGTGACTTAGGTATGTCGCTCTTAAGCTCGAGGACGCGGGTTCGACTCCCGGCTATGGTGGCCGCGTGACGAAGGAGGTGAAACGCGAGAACACCAGTCTACCTACACATTTAGGAGCACGTTAAAAAATCCGGCAAATCCCGCGCACTGTGGGAATCGATGAAATTCGAAGCAGTCAGTGAGGAGCTCTGCATACACCCCGTTTGTTTTCGAGGAAACTCAATGCATTCATTGCATGACATGTTGTTCACTATCTCACATTTGTCATGCAGGCATGCATGCATGTACAATATGGCATATAATATGGTAAGGAAACGTATATCGTGACACTGACATGTATAATGCATGGCTTGTTATTTATGTTCTTGTATACTCGTATACTCATGTCGTGCCATCATGTTAAT
>JALIZH010001343.1:0-109786 GCA_030522465.1 Rhipicephalus appendiculatus
CCCCCATTCTCCTCTAGGCATCCCTCCCGCGGCATTTACGCTCGCGCGTCCCCTGCCCCCTCTCTCTTCTCTCCTACGCTTCCCCCCTCTCCTCTAGGCATCCCTGCCCGCGGCGTCCACACCCTCACTGCGCATGCGCGTCCCCTCCCCCCATCTCTCTCCTCTAGACATCCCTCCCCGCGGCAACCACACCCCCACTGCGCATGTGCGTCCCCTCCTTCTCTCTCCTCTAGGCATCCCTCCCGCGGCGTTTACACCCCCCAATGCGCATCCGCGTCCCCTCCACCCTCTCTGCTCTCCTACTCTCCCTCTCTCGCGCCTCGCAACGCCCACGCAGGCAGCGTCTGCTAGCAAGTTTCTTGATTGAAAAAAGAAAAAAATTGACGGCAGATCCACGAGGTGAATGATGATGAGATTGGGCGAAGCTCCTGGAAGTAATCATCGGTTAAACCGTGAAATTTCTTCCGTTAATTCGCCCGATAAAATTGACGTGAAACGATTGATTAAATGTTTTATCAAACTTTTATTGCTGGTTTCCGTTGTCCTTTCATTATGACCGCTTTGTGGTCGGTGAAAGGTAAGCTAAGTGGTTCTTGCATACGAGCACACACCGACGGCAACGAGCATCGTCAACTACAAACCTGTATCGCGATATGGTTTTGATTATAAAACCATTGCTTTAGAAAACACCTGGTGTCTTTCGTTAAGCAGCTGGCGTCTTTTCGTTTTGCTTTAGAAACATCTGGCGTCTTTTCGTTTTGCTTTTAGAAAACATCTGGCGTCTTTCGTTGGTTTATTTCATCAATCAACGGCGTTTTGAACAAAATTTTTATTGTTTAATCACGCACAGGAGAAATCTCACCAGGCACTACCTTGGAGGTAAACAATGTCTGCTACTGGGAATGAGAGACAGCAGAAGTCGGCTTTTAACACTTCTACTTCTACTAACGTTTCCTACTGGAACAAGCCAATGGCTGCTAATGGGGAATGAGAGACAGAAGAATTCGGCTTTGAGTTAACGCGCACGCTGCGAATTTTTTATTGTTGAAGAACGCACAGGAGAAATCTCCGACCGGCACCACCTTGGAGGTCAAAGCGTAAGACTGGTTACGCACTACGACTACGACGAGGGACGAACGGGTGCCGCTTTAAGGAGCTTCGCCCCTAAAAAAAAACCGGTAGCTCCTACGCACTGTGGGAATCGATGTAGTGCGAAGCAGCCAGCAAGAAGCAAATCATGCTGTACATAACATGCACGTCATTATTTACATGTTAGGACCTGTCATTTGTGTTCATCATACAGTCACGTCGCGCAATACAGATTTTGGTTTATATCAAGCTAGCGAACTGGACGCAAGCGCACCATGAGCGTGGCATGTAAATGGCATTGTAGATGACACGCATGCCAAGATTTTCACGTTACCACCTGCCACTTATGTTCGCTTAATTTTTTTACCTCGAATCGCAGCGATCCGCGAGACCAATCTGCCTCCGTTTCGCATGCGTTCGTATTCTCGCGCTGTGCGCATCGTGCAGACGCCATCCGCGCTCCAGCGTTTAAATTGACGGACACTTTCAAATCCAAAGTGTGTTCCTCGAACGCATGTGCCCGCTGAGAAGGGGTCGGTCAGACTAGAACGCGATGCGCGCGTCTCCCTCCTTGCATGATTAAAGACGCCGGGCACCGCGACGCTACGCAAGCAAAGCGCGAGCGCTGTAGAGTCCAACGCGACCGGCGTCCGTTTGCGTGCCCCGGCACCCACCTCGCACCGTCCCAAAGCACGGCTGGAGGGACGGACGGACGGACGTGAGCATGAGACATTAAAGGCTTTCGCCTTTAAAATTTGGTGTGTATAAAGCTAGCGAATTGGCCACGAGAGTCTCATGAGCGTGGTATGCAAGTCATGATTTCCATATTATCACTTGTTATTTATGCTCGTCATACAGTCACGTCACTCAATACCGAATTTGGTGTATATCAAGCAAGCGAAACGGCCCCGAGAGTGTCATGAGCGTGGCATGCAAGTCATGTTGCACATGACATGTCATGATTTCCATATGACCACTTGGCGTTTATGTTCGTCATACAGTCACGTGACGCAGTACCAAATTTGGTGTATATCAAGCTAGCGAAACGACCGTCAGCGGGCCATGAGCGTGGCATGTAAATCATGTTGTACTTGACATGCAGGTCATTATTTTCATATTACCACCTGTAATTTATGTTGGTCATGCAGAAATGTCTCATCGTACCAATTTTTGGATATATGAAGTTAAGAAAACGGCCTCAGGAGCACTATGGCCATAACAAGTAAATCATACTTTTCATGACAAATTATTCATGATTTTCATGATATGACCAGTCATGTCTATTTGTCATACAGTCATGTTATGCCATACCAATTTTGGTATAAATCCCATTAAAGATACGGCCAGGAGAGCACAAAGACGTATGCGGATAGATAGATAGATAGATAGATAGATAGATAGATAGATAGATAGATACGCGCAAAGTCGCCGAAGTTCGCTAAGAAATGCTTCGCATTTAAAAACCGACTGCTCACGCTGCACAACCGTTCACTGGCCACCCCGTATATACAGGCACTGGATCTTGACCTGCAAGGTGGTGCCGGTGGGAGATTTCTCCTGTGCGTTGTCGAATGATAAAAAATTCGCAGCGTGCGCGTTAACTAAAAGCGGACTGCGGGTCTCTGTGTCCAGTCCGAGTCTTCTGTCTCTCATTGCCCACTACCAGCGATTGGCATGTTCCTGTAATAAACACCGGTGCATCACTGCGTGATTGAGCCTCCCTAGATTTCTCTCCTGTGCAACGCCGCGAAGAGCGCCAGCGTGAACGCCGCCGTCAGTGTAATGGTTAGCGCCCGCTACTTCGCATCTACACATGGTTCCCTTAAGCGGGAGATGGTGTAATTTTAAGGCGAAAGCCCTTAATGTCTCATGCTCACGTCCGTCCGGTGTCCATCTGTCAATCCGTCCGTCCGTCCGTCTGCCTGTCCGTTCGTCCATCCGTCTGTCAGTCCGTCCGTCCGTGCATCTGTCCGTCCGTCCGTTTGTCCGTCCGTCTGTCCGTCCGGCGTCCATCTGTCTGTCCGTAATTTCTCCGTTCACCCGCTTGTCCGTCCGTCTGTCCGTTCGTCTGTCCGTCCGTTTGTCCGTCCGTCCGTATGTCTGTCCGTTTTCCGTCCGTTTGTCCGTCCGTCTGTCCGTCCGTCCATTTGTCCGTCCGTTTGTCCGTCCGTCTGTCTGTCCGTCCGTCCGACCGTGTGTCCGTCCGTTTGTCCGTCCGTCCGTCTGTCCGTCCGTCTGTCTATCCTAGCTCTGGCACGGAATCAGGTGGCCGCCGGGATGCGCAAACGAATGGCGGTCGCATCGGACTCTAGAGCGCTCGCGCTTTGCTTGCGGAGCGTCGCTGTGCCCAGCCCTTGCAATCATTCTGACCGACGCCGTCTCAATGGACAAATTCGTCCACGGATTACACTTTCGAATTTACAAAGGGTCCGTCAATTTAAGCGCTGGAACGCGGATGGCGTTTGCGTGATGGACAAAGCGCGAGAAAATACTAACGCTTGTCCGTCCCTCCTTCCCGCGTCCCACACAACCGCAGCGGATGTGCGTCCGCTCCCGCTCTCTCCTCTCCTACGCTCACCCACTTTCTCTTGTAGCGAGAGATGGAGACGTGAGACGACGTCGTGAAGGCGGCCGACGAGGCCGTGCCGAAGTCTCGCCACTTTATTCGGGAACTGCCAAGCGGAGCGGCGGCGGCTGCAGGCGTCCGAACCGCCAGGCGCGTAAACTCGTTCTGTCTGCCTCGCGCCTCGAGCTATCGCATGAGCTGCGCGAGAGGCGCGGCGGCTAGTAAATGACGATGATGATGAAGGGCGATGATGATGACGCTACAGAATACTGCCCCCCCGCAGAAGTGAACCCGAAATGAAAATGATGAGAGCGTATATACAAGTGTTAAGGTCGCGAAACGAAAGGGTCCACGGGCAGTCCAGGTCGTCAACGTTAAGGGACTATCGGTAACCAGTAGGACTCTGGCGGGCGGCACTGGGAATGGTGCTGCGGACGAGGGTCGTGACGAAGGCAAGCTGTTGGAAGGAGCTGTTGATGTCGCGGACCTAGGTGTCGTAGCCGGACGAAGAAAACCTGCTGGGCACGGCATGAGGCCAATCGACGAAGATGACCGTTATGCGCACTTCTGTGCAGGTGAGTCGAGCAGACAATGGCATGAAGGCGGGGCACCTCAAGGACGGTAGAGTCAAATGAACGTTGAAGTCTTCGTCGTCCTAAACCCAAGCGCCGCGGAGTATGTTTAACGTGCGCCGGATGCGTATGGGAGTGGTTCCTACGATTGCGCAGCGTGAGCTGCACTGGATCGTGGGAACAACACCGGGGTGGGCGGGCGACACAGGTGGTGTGGCGATGGTGCTGGTGACTTCGTTTCGGTGATGCAGGAGAGCGCGTGTGCGGGGCGGCAGGCGGGTTGTCAGCCTGCGTGTCCGGTGGGGCGGACTCGGTCTGCTTTCCCTGCGTCGAGCCAGGCGGGCGGTCCTCGGGGTTTTCCGTCATCGTCGCAGCATCACGCACGGTCGGCCGTAGCACGTGAGGGGCCGGAACCTCTGCTGCGGTACCCTTCGAGGACGATGCTGGTGGCAGGTGGCAAGACGCGCATAACGTCGAAGCTGTTGACAAGTAAAGTTGGTTCGTCGACGGCGATGCCTCCGGGACCGGGGGGCTAATTGCGGCCGCGACGATGTCCGTGTCGGTGGCAGACTCCAAGGTCGGCGGCGAGGTAGCCATAGTGGAGTCTGACGGCTCCGAGGTGTCGCGGGATGTGGAGGTCGCGAAATACGGGTGGGTGGCAGGCACGCCTGATGGACCGTCGGCCGAGGGCGTCGAAGAAAGGCACCTCGTGGCGGAGCGGTCGAAGGCGGCCGGAACGCCCTGAACCTTGTCGGCCGGGTGGTCGGGTGCGGGAATCGCCGCGCTGGTGGCCGGACCAGAGGTGGAAGGAGACGTAGCCGGGGGGATTAGGTCGCGGTCATGGGAGGGCTGCGGGCCGGTTGGTACCGCGCGCTGCGACACACGGGAAACCTGGAAGTCGCGGGTTTCCCGGAAGCGGGCGGTAGGTGTGGTCGTAGCAGGCTAGCACCGCAGCGCAGAGGTCGTCGTATGGCTGCGGGCTCCAGCTCGACGCGGCAGCGAGATGACGCAGCTCAACCGGGAGGGCGTCGAGCAGGATGGCGTGCATGGCCGGCTGTGTGGTGACACCATTCAGTGCGAGAACGGCGTCGAGCTGCATAAACCATGCTCGGGGGTAGGCCGGGTGGAACGGTGGCACTGGCGGGCAGAGTCGTGGAACCATGGCAGGGGCCGCTCGTCGAAGGGCGTGTTCTCCGGGTCACCACTGTAGCGAGAGATGGAGACGTGAGACGACGTCGTGAAGGCGGCCGACGAGGCCGTGCCGAAGTCTCGCCACTTTATTTGGGAACTGCCGAGGCGGAGCGGCGGCGGCTGCCTGCGTCCGAAACCGCCAGGCGCGTGAACTCGTTCTGTCTGCCTCGCGCCTCGAGCTATCGCATGAGCTGCGCGAGAGGCGCGGCGCGGTGGCTAGTAAATAACGATGATGATGAAGGGCGATGATGATGACGCTACACTCTCCTAGGAATGCTCTACTCTACAGAGCGGCGCCCGCGTCCTATACCCCCCACAGCGCATGCGCGTCCCCTCTCTCTCCTCTCCTACGCTCACCCGCTTTCTCACGCCGCTTTCTCTACTATAGGCGATGCGCAAAGCGCCGACGACGCCATCTGCCGCCACGGCTCGGAAGCGCTAGCGGGCTCGGGCGAGCAGTTTACCCGCGAGCGTGTACGCGAGTGCACGGATGGACGTGTTTTTATCGTGATTTCACGCCTCTGTCGGGCTTCAGCGGTGCCGAAAAATAACTGCAGCGTTGTCGCCTGCTCAAACACATACAAAAAATCGCCAGGAACGCACTTCTACAGGCTTCCGGTGCTATTTCATGAGCGAGAGCGAAGGCGGTGGATTGCGCTGTCCGACGCAGAAGGTAAGCAATCGCGCTTTCTTTACGACAGTGTTAGAGCGATTACCTGTGTTTTTATTTCTCCATTTATGTCGCTTCGTCTTCAGCGAACGCTACTACGTTTACACTTAGTCGCCTCGCCTGCATTGTAGACACAATGCACATGAGGTTGTTATTACTGATAAGACACGATGCCTAGGCTCTCTTGAAAAACGAATGGCGCGAAGCGCAATGCCAGAGAATGTGGGGCAGGTGACGGCTCCTTTACAAAAGCGCCGTGGAATCACACGTGTGCTGCACGAAATCGGCTGCATTCTACCTATTGATGGCACTGGAATGCTATCACCAGTGCAGAATCTTCACTGTGCGCTCGCCTCAACTATACGCATATTGGCTGTAAAACATGGCACCTGTGCGCATTGAAGGCTTTTGACAGGACATTCAACCGATTCAACCTCTTTTTGAATGCCTCGTAACATGATTTCATGCTGATGTGACCGAGGAGGGGGTACAGGCTGCCACCCCGGCTCCGGCAAAGGAAAACTCTTGCGAGGCTTCTTGCTTACAAAAAAGGCACGTTTATATACATATTTACAAGAGTAAACAAACTAGGCGTAGAGACGCGTCTTTACATGAGAAGAGTTCGCAAGCGACAAGAGGCCCCCCAGCGTACTCTCGATGCGCTCCTTTTATATCCGTCCGTGCAAGCGTGTCTCGTCAAGGCTTTTCACAGGACGGGGACTGCGTGTACCAGCAACGCCGATGCGCGTTCACTGCAGCGCACAAGAACACCTCTTGCGCTGCTGCTGGACGCGGACTGCGTTTGGAAGGCACGCCGATGAGCGTCCCTTGCATACCGCCTTGCCGGTTATAACACTGCTAATAGGAAACCCTTGCGCCACTAGCGCAAACTGCCGAGATATTTTTTCACAAGTTTGTCGTGCTGGGTTCAAAGTTTTACCAACGCTGACCCTTCGCGTGGCCACACCCATGAAATCCATGCGCCGGTGCGACAGCGTTCCCTCAAAATCTACTATATAAACACATGGCACGTAAACGAAGCTATTGTGTCGAGAAAAAACGTTGGTTCACGCATTGTTTCCCCATTATAAAGTGTGGCTCCTTTGCGTACACTATCGCCGCAAAAGTAATTATTTGGGACACGCAAAAGCGGCAAATCGCACGCGCGCACTTCCGTCATGCTTGCTTGTAGTGAAAGGAGGCGTCTGCTACGCGGCCCGCTTGCGGTTCCGACGGCCGCCGCTACGCGGCTTTCAGTGGCGCCCCTATAGCCGCTGCGCATCGCGTATAGGAATCATCTACTCAACGGAGCGGCGTCCCACACCCCCACAGCGCATGCGCGTCCCCCTCCCCCCTCTCTCTCATCTCCTACACTCGCCCCTTTCTCTCCTCTAGCAATCCTCTACCACGGCCGCTGGATAAAAAAGAAGGTGCGGCCTGTTGCGTCGCGGCGCCGTCAATGGGCGAGCGCGTCTCGGCTGAGTTGACAGTTGCGGCCGCTTTTTTATTGAGGGCGCCCTCACTCCAGCCTATGAAGCAGACGACACTTCTTGTTCCAGTGGGGTTGCCTCAGGGTTTATGCGTGTCCGTGTGCTTTTTCGTGCGCTTCTTCGTGCTTTTTTTGGTGTGTGATCGTGTGTGGGGGGCAGCTTGCCTCATGTTTCCTGTGTTTGAGCACGGTTCTATGGTGCGCACGTGTGTGGCAGACAGTTTTTTCCCGTGGTGTGATGCCGCCGAACTGTTGTGTGCCACTGAGCAGCTCGAAGGCGATTATAGACGCCGCTGTGAATTACCACGTATTCCCCTGCGATCTACAGTGTCGGGAAGGGTATTATTCGTAATAGGAACCTTCGTTTTGTCACAAATAAGCGCAAAATCAGACGTGCGGCGCCACTTCCAGACGACAGCATCAAATCACCACCGCGGCGACGGTCGCGCGCAACGAGAAAAGAAAACAAGTATCAAAAGGCGCCCAGGCCGCGCCCTTGCTCTCTACACCGAAGACGCCGTCGCGACAGCCTAACGCCGGCGCAGATCCGGAGAATTCGAGACATCGTAGCGGCGCGGCCGATAGATGAAACAAGCGCGCGGTACTGGGGTCTCTTTTGGGGGGCCGACCGCCGCAGACGGACCGACGAGAACAATCCCTTTCTCCTAGCTGTTGCTGTGGTACGCGCCGAACAATAACTTGGAATGTTCGCGAAGCCTGGAAAGATCCAAACGAGAGGTGTTAGAGGGTAGTGTGGGTTTATCGAAGGAGTTATGTTGTTCGGGTGAGTCGTGTAGTGCGGTCAGTCGATCTTGAAGAATCGAGTGATGACGCCGTGAGAGCTCTGTTTTGAAGAGTGTCGTCGAGACGACGATCAGCGCTGGAGTTCATTTCAGTGTTTCCTGGAAGAGAAATATTCGAGAAACGTTCGAAGAATTGTGTGCTGCACTCGTTTGGTGAATATTCAAGGCCTTTAAGTGTTCTTGGAAAGTTTCTAATGGATGAGATTGCACTAGCAGTGCGGCAAGTTTGTTCCCGTTGTTTTATTAAACACCTTCTAAGTGATGGTGTGAGTTGTAATTGATACCAGCCGAGTGTGCAAGTTCTTGTGATGCTTGTACTGCCTTACCTGAGAATACATTTTGTTTGTGTTGTCAACTCTTGGCTCTAACTCGGCCTTTCGACCGCAGCTGGCCTTCGCTGGTGCACTAGAAGGACCTACATTTAAATTGTCTGTGATTTCGTGGTGCGCATCGGTGGGCCGACACGTAAGCCCTTGGAATCTGCCCGGCGATTGCCTCCCGATTAATCAGTGATCAGTGACACTTTTCGCTGCAGGTGATTCAAGCGGGCAGCCTTCATGGAGAGTATTGAGGCCCACTCCACGAAAGATTGGCACTCGTAGGGCAAACTTTTCACATATGTGGTGTAATGGGCCCTTCTAATAACGACTGCAATATTCAAGCTGTGATGTGCAACTGCAAAACTCATAATTTACGAACTGATTAGAGTCACTGTCGTCCGTACAAATGCATGTGGAGGCGGTTCTCCGTGGGAGGAGCTGAGGTGCCAGAGTGGGCGCGAGGTGAACTAGGCCCGAGACGCCACTTCGGCGGCACTCAATAGGCCGCACGTTCTTTTTTATCCAGCGGCCGTGCCTCTACTCTACCCAGCGGCTCCCGCATCCCACACCCCCACAGCGCATGCGCGTCCCCCTCTCCTCTCGTACGGTCCCCCCCCCCCTCGTTCTCTCTAGGAATCTTCTACGGAGCGGCGCGCACGACAGGTGGTGCGACAGCTGCATCTCCGCTTGGGGCGCCACGGTAGTTCCGCGGTATGAAAATGACGGAGCGCGCATGCCTCATCCTCTCCTGTGCAGCGCTGCACAGGAGAGAGAATGAGGCGCGCGCGCTCCGTCATTTTCATGACCGCGGAACTACCGTGGCGCCCCCAGCGGAGTATGCAGCTCGCACCACCTGGCGTGCGCGCCGCTCCGTAGAGTAGAGGATTCAGAGGAGAAAACGGGGGGGGACCGTACGAGAGGAGAGAAATGGGGAGGGGACGCGCATGCTCTGGGGGAATTGGGGAAGCGAGCGCCGCGCCGTGGAGTAGAGCATTCCTAGAGGAGAGAAAGGGGGGAGCGTAGAATGGAGAGAAAGGGGGGACGGGACGCGCATGCGCTGTGGTGGTGCGGGACGTAGAACGCGGGAAGAACGGACAAAGTCCCCGCAAGCACATGCAAGCAAGATCAAGGAATGGAGTCACGTGGGCGACAGACACCACGGGTGGTGCGTGTTATTCTTTGCTTGCACCCACCACCTGCCTAGCCATTGCTAAGCAGCCACTCTGTGCTCTCAGCCGTGACTCTGGTGACTGTGGTGGGGTTTGAGGGCCTTATTGTACTACAGTGTTCTGGTTCGCATAGTGCGTGCTTCCCTAATTCATGAAAATGATAGGACGCGGGACGTGGGAGGGACGCGGGAAGGATGCGGGAGGGAGGGACGGACATAGCCCCGAGCATAAGATGCTTCGCATCTAAAAATCACCGCTCAAGTACTCCGTACAAATGTTTAACCAGCGAAGCTAAAATATGCTGCCCCGGTGTTTAGCAGTGGGTTCAACCCGACGCTGCACTGAAGCCTTCCACAATTATCATTGCGAGGTTGTGGTCGAACCACAGGCGGTCACAGATGTCGCAGCCGAAGCTAAAGTGCCGCTGGAGAAGCTCTGACCGAAAGCGGGCGTTCGCCCCGGCGAACGCGCTCCCGCAATCATCACGTCGACGCTGTTCTGCCCGCCACGCCGCTTCTTCGGCACGCCGTTGCTAGCGTTTGACCCTGCAAGCGTCGTACCGAGCTTGGACATTATGAAAGTGGCCCTACTTCATGAAAGTGGCCGGACGCAGGACGCTGGAGGGAAGGACATAGCCCCGAGCATAAGATGCTTTGCATCTAGAAGGATGGCTCGGTGCGATCTTGCATTGATTTTAGAGCACTGAACAAAATTACCCGTAAGGACGTCTATCCCATCCCTCGCGTCGACGATGCCATTGACAATTTACAAGGTACCGAGTATTTTTCAAGTCTGCACTTGCGCTCTGGTTATAGGCACCGTGCAGTCGAGTTTTGCTGCGTGACTGCAGCGCCAGAACGCAAAGCCTAGAGGATAAAAAAGTAATTATGAGACGGGGTCGGTCAAAATGGAACGCGACGCGCGCGTCTCCCTTCCTGCATGAGTGGGCGGATTGGGGCCGGGTTACACGGGGGACGCGTGCTCGCGTCTGTTTTCTGCGTGCCCCTGACGGCCAATGTCAGCGAACTTGGGACGGGGCAATGCGAGGAACGCAGCTCCCTCTGGTCAGTGGACGGTGCCTATTGGCAAATTCCGAAGCACGAGTCCGTAAATAGAAGACTGCGTTTGCCACGCCAGCTGGACTACTTGAATTCAATGTAATGCCTTTTGGCCTATGCAATGCCCCAGGCCCATTTGAACAAATGATAGATACCGTACTGCGTGGATTAAAATGGAAGACTGGCCTTTGCTACCTGGACGACATCGTCATCTTTTCGTTTAGCTTCTCACAGCACCTGGAACGGCTAGACGAAGTTCTACAGTCTAGCGAAGGCCGGTCTGCAGCTCAACACGAAGAAGTGTCGGTTTACAAGTCGCAGCATCTGGTCACGTTGTCAGTAAAGATGGCGTTGAGCCTGATCCCAACAAGGTTGCCGCAGTACTGCACTTTCTTACACCAACCACACCTAAAGACCTTCTCAGCTTCCTTGGCTTAGCGTCGTACTTCCGCCGCTTTGTGCGTGATTTTGCCACTATCGCAGCTCCTCTGCACAAACTTCTGACCGCGAGCGCACCCTTTGTCTGGTCGGATGACTGCGAAGCCGCTTTTCACACACTCAAGCGATGTCTCACATCACGGCCAGTGCTCCGCCACTTCGACCCCCGCAGCACCCACTGTCCTACACACTGGCGCATTAGTGCTGTCCTGCTTCAGCGGAACAACGCTTCTGAAGAAAAAGTCGTGGCCTACGCGAGCCGTACTCTTTCTCCTGCTGAACGAAATGACAGCATCAGCGAACAAGAATGCCTCGCCATCGTGTGGTTCGTACAAAAATTTCGCCCTTATATATACGGCCGGCATTTCACAATCGTCACTGACCATCATGCTTTGTGTTGGTTATCGTCTCTCGAGAAGTTGTCGGGACGCCTTGGCCGTTGGGTGCTGCGTTTGCAGGACTACAGCGTCACTGTCATGTGGTGCCTAAATGGACGTTAGTAGAATGAAGACAACAAAGTCACCAGCACGCTCGTGAGACGCCGGGAGATACACCACGCGAAGAGAAAGAAGAATAGGACCGACGCGAGAACGCCTCGTGGCGCGAGGATCGGAAGAAAGAAAAGGAAAAAAAAAGAAGAAAAGAAGCGGAGGAGCAGCGCGAGAGAGAAGAGGAGAGGTAACGGCGGAAGAAGCAGCCATGCCGACGTGCAATCCTGGCTCCTGCCGATGCCTACCCTTGATCATATGGTTTTAAGTGGATGGCGCAAGTCCCAGGAGAATCGAACACTCCACCGGGTACTGTTGTTCCACGGTGCACCAAGGATTCCTGTTCGTGACACGCAGCCTCCCCAACGGAGTCTCACTCAACGGCCGAGCACAGCGTCAACTTCGTAGCATCGCTTCAGGGACGCTCCTGAGTTGTGCAACCGGTGCTAACGGTGATGTGTGCTCCCTCACTCTTACCCTTCTCATGTATTAACTGAGGACTGCATAGACTAACATTTTAGTTTTTGTTTTGTGTGTAACGCGAGTATTTGAGAATTTATAAAATGTGTGTATATGTGCGTGCTACAGAGAACGTTTGCTTCGTCCTTCTTATTACCTAAGTAGAACCTGCTACGATGACTACGGTACAACGTGACATTTTGGCGTCCGCTGGACAGGACGAAGTGGTTGGTTCTCTGCAGTACAATCACATAGTTGATACTATGGACACGCGAACGTTAGTTGAACTTGGAGAGCGAGTAGGCTTGTCGGGGGAAGAGCTGAAAGAGTGGATGTCGGAAGAAGAAAAAGGTCAACGTGATGAAAGGGCGTACGAGCGTGACGCAGCGAAAGAACGCGATCTGCTTGCTGTTGAGCAGGGCAAAAAAATTGAAGGACACTTTGTACACTCCAAAGTGTGTTCGGCGAAAGCGTTAGGTCATTCCACTGATTATGCCATGTCTTTTTTCTTTTACACTGTCAGTGGGATAAGACATAAACCTAATGGGTGCGTGTTTTCTTGGATTTTTTACCGCGAATCGCAGCGAGACGCGAGACTCATCTTCCTCCGACCGCATGCATTAGTATTTTCTAGCGCTTTGTGCATCGTGCAAACGCCATCCGCGTTCCAGCTCGAATGATTGCAAACTCTGGGCACAGTGACGCTACACAAGCAAAGCCCGAGCGCTATAGAGTGCGACGCGACCGGCGTTCCGTCTGCGCATCCCGGCGGCCACCTGGCTCCGTGCCAGAGCTCGGATGGACGGACGGACGGATAGACGGACGGACGGACATGGACGGGCGGACGGACGGACGCCGGACGGAGGTCGGACGGACACCGGACGGACACCGGACGGACGTGAGCGTGAGACATTAAAGGCTTTCGTCTTAAAGATTACACCATCTCCCGCTACAGGGAACCATGTGTAGATGCGAAGCAGCGGGCGCTAACGCTTACACTGGCGGCGGCGTTGACGCTGGCGCTCATCGCAGCGTTGCACAGGAGAGAAACCTGGGGGGCGCAAAGCACGCAGTGATGGACCGGTGTTTCCTACTGGAACATCCCAATCGCTGCTAATGGGCAATGAGAGACAGAAGAATCGGACTGGACACAGAGACCCGCAGTCCGCTTTTAGTTAACGCGCACGCTGCGAATTTTTTATCGTTCGACAACGCACAGGAGAAATCTCCCACCGGCACCACCTTGCAGGTCAAGATCCATTGCCATATATACGGGGTGGCCAGTGAACGGTTGTGCAGCGCGAGCAGTCGGTTTTTAAATGCGAAGCATTTCTTAGCGAACTTCGGCGACTTTGAGCGTATCTATCTATCTATCTATCTAGCCGCCTACGACTTTGTGCTCTCCTGGCCGTATCGTTAATGGGATTTATACCAAATTTGGTATGGCATAACATGACTGTATGACGAACATAAATGGCTGGTCATATCATGAAAATCATGAATAACTTTTCATGAAAAGTATGATTTACATGCCACGCTCATGGCGCGCTCGCGGCCGTTTCGTTAGCTTGATATACACCAAATTTGGGATTGAGTGACGTGACTGTATGACGAACATAAATGACAGGTGGTAATATGCAAATAATGACGTGCATGTCATGTACAACATGATTTACATGCCACGCTCATGGCGCGCTGACGGCCGTTTCGCTAGCTTGATATACACCAAATTTGGTATTGCGTCACGTGACTGTATGACGAACATAAATGCCAAGTGGTAATATGGAAATCATGACATGTCATGTGCAACATGACTTGCATGCCACGCTCATGACACTCTCGTGGCCGTTTCGCTAGCTTGATATACACCATGTTTGGTATTGAGGTACGTGACTGTATGACTAGCATAAATGACAGGTGGTAATATGAAAATCATGACCTGCATGTCATATACAACATGATTTACATGCCACGCTCATGGCGCGCTGACAGCCGTTTCGCTAGCTTGATATACACCAAATTAGGTATTGACTGACGTGACTGTATGACGAACATAACTGCCAAGTGGTAATACGGAAATCGTGACATATCATGTGCAACATGACTTGCATGGCACGCTCATGACACTCTCGTGACCGTTTCGCTAGCTTGATATGCAACAAACTTCGTATTTAGGGACGTGACTGTATGACGGGCATAAATGACGTTTTAATATGGAAACCATGACATGCTATGCGCAACATGACTTGCATGCCACACTCATGGTACTCCCGTGGTCGTTTCGCTAGCTTGATATACACCAAATATGGTATTCAGCGACGTGATTGTATGACAAGCATAAATGACAAGTGGTAATATGCAAATCATGACATGTCATGTGCAACATGACTTGCATGCCACGCTCATGACACTCTTGTGGCCGTTTCGCCAGCTTGATATACACCAAATTTTAAGGTGAAAGCCTTTAATGTCTCATGCTCGCGTCCGCCCGTCCGTCCATCCGTCCCTCCAGCCGTGCCCTGGCACAGTGCCAGGTGGGCGCCGGGGCGCGCAAACGGACGCTGGTCGCGTTGGACTCTACAGCGCTCGCGCTTTGCTTGCGTAACGTCGCATTGCCCAGCGTCTCTAATCATGCAAGGAGGGAGACGCGCGCATCACGTTTCATGCTGACCGACCCCGTCTCAGTGGGCACAGGCGTTCGAGGAACACACTTTGGAATTGACAAATTGTCCGTCAATTTAAACGCTGGAACGCGGATGGCGTCTGCACGATGCGCAGAGCGCGAGAATACGAACGCATGCGAAATGGAGGCAGATTGGTCTCGCGTCTCACTGCGATTTGAGGTAAAAAATTAAGCGAACATAAGTGGCAGGTGGTAACATGTAAATCTTGGCATGCATGTCATCTACAATGCCACTTACATGCCACGCTCATGGTGCGCTTGCGTCCAATTCGCAAGATTGATATACACCAAAATTTGTATTTCGTGACGTGACTGTTTGACGAACACAATTGACAGGTCCTATCATGTAAATAATGACCTGCATATTATGTACAGCATGATTTGCTCCTTGCTGGCTGCTTCGCATCACATCGATTCCCACGGTGCGTGGGATCTGCCGGTTTTTTCAACCAAGAAACTCGCTAGCAGACGCTGCCTACCTCGGCGTCGCGAGGCGAGAGAGGGGGAGCGTAGGAGAGGGGATGACGCGCATGCGCAGTGGGGGGTGTGGATGCCGCGGGCAGGGATGCCTAGAGGATAAACGGGGATCGTAGGAGGGGAGAAAGGGAGGGGACGCGCATGCGCAGTGAGGGTGTGGGAAGGGATGCCTGGAGGAGAGAGAGGTGGAGAGAAGGTTTTCTATTTTTATTTTTTTAATGGGTTGGCGCATGCGCAGTGGGGGGTGTGGACGGACGGACACCGGACGCCGGACGGACACCGGACGGACGGACAGCGGACGGACGTGAGCATGAGACATTAAAGGGGCCCTCCAACACTTTTCAAGACCTCATTGTTTTACATAGTTTACTATCGGGTTGTGTAGACTGAAGGCTGAAGAAATTAGTGCAGCAAAAACGACAGTGATAGGGGCACGCAGTCCGAAGTTATTCAGCCTAGAGAATTCAAAATGCAATAAAATGGACGCCTGCCCTCAACTCGATTTTTGGCGGGGTCACCTGACCACGTTTCCCTCGCCCTGTGACGTCGGCTGACTCGCCAATGAAATGAACTGAAAGCTCTTACGTACCGGAAGCTTGCATCCCATATTGCCCGTTAATTCCAACGTATTGAGACGCCGTTGCGAAGGTAAAAAAAATATGGGGCTTGAAGAGTGTACCGCACGTGCGAAACAAGGCAGCTGGCGAACGCCTCTATAATTTTTTGTAGTTTCAGTGATCTATCTTGTTGCGACGGCGTCTCTGTCAACGCTCTTACATTCAGTTTCTTCAAACAACGGTGCCTGGAGCGTTCCCAGCGCGTTTCCTGCAGTACCGTGGCGTTCTGCGCATTCTTTCGCGGCGCTGCTCTTTTCAAGCTGAAAAGTTCGGAGAGCTGTAGTCTATTCCGCGTTCAGTGAAAACGTACGCTAAAGAAAAAAAATGCAATAATGTTTTTTTATTTTGATGCAACGCCGCAATTACATCTAACATTACATTTATCCAATCACAGGCCTGCGCCATCGATCGTCATTTCCGCCCGCAATAGTTCTGGCGAGACCCACTACGTGTTGATGCGGTCAGCACCGATGTTTTGAAGCGTTAGAGGGCCCCTTTAAAGGCTTTCGCCTTAATAGCTGCCGAACGGGCGTCGTCGGAGCGAGCGCGAGCCGAGGCAGAGGAACGCTGCCTTCAGCTACGTATCAGGCTTGCGGAGTTAGACGCCGCGCGAGAGGACCGAACGCAGCAGAGAGAATCGCATGAAGCACAGGCAGTGCGTTCGCAGACAATAAATCCACGCAAGTTTCTCCCGCAGTTTGAGGATGCCCGAGACGACTTAGACGCATACCTCAAAAGGTTCGAGTGCGTTGCGACCAGCCAAGGCTGGGACAAATCGCAATGGGCGATCGCGTTGAGCATGTGCCTCACAGGAGAAGCGTTGAATGTGTATGGCAGGCTGTCACCTCAAGACTGTTTATATTACAGTACTGTAAAAAGAGCCCTGCTACAGCGTTTTCGATTCACGGCGGAAGGCTATCGCGAGCGTTTCCGTGCATCCGAACCCGAGGACGGCGAGACAGCTACACAGTACGTAGCCAGGATCAAGGGGTACTTTGATCGGTGGATCGAACTCTCGGAGGTTCCTCAAACGTTTGAAGGCCTCGTTGAACTGATGGTTAAGGAGCATTTCTTAGTAAACTGCAACAAGGAATTGGTCACGTTTATACGCGAGAGAGAGTGACGCACCTTGAATGTCGCCACGAAAGCAGCTGATCAGTTTATTGACGCGCAACAACAGAAAAACTTGCTCTACTTCAAGAAAGATCATACAGCGGCTGGCGCTGAGAATCAAAGCTTGCGCCCTGACACAAAAACTATCATTCCAAAGTGCACCGTGTGTGACAAAGTGGGCCACACGGCCGCCAACTGTCGAGTCAAAGGAAATACATTTTGCGCAAAGTGTCCTCGACAGGGGCATCATACGATGCGGTGCCCAGAAAAGGGACCGCGGCCTAACCAAGCCTCTTGCATTTTGGATAGCAACCAGATTGCGTCCAAAGCAAGGCCGCAACAAGAACATGCCGAGCTTGCAGCTTCTGAAGTGGCACTTGCAAACAAAGTTTGTGGAAACACGTCTGGTAATGACATTGTGAGCATGGTACGGGAGGACCACGCAGAATATAGTACTCAAAAGAATATGCCGCTGAGTACAGGAGTTCTTGACGGACACGTGGTATCTGTACTGCGAGATACCGGAAGTAATGCCGTTGTAGTGCGCAGAAGCCTCGTGCCGACAGAATCCTGTACTGGTAAAAAACGAGCCGTAACTTTGGTCGATGGAAGTACCCACATGCTACCAGAAGCATCGGTTACTTTGTCATCGCCATACTTTACCGGAGAAGCCATGGCAACGTGTATGGATGACCCAATATACGATGTAATCATTGGAAACATTACCGGAGCTCGAGAACCGGGTAACCCAAACTGTGATTGGGTGCCCCCAATAGACGCAAGGAATACACAAAGGGAACTAAATCTTTCACGACAACCGAGAGTCAATAAATACGGACATGCGTGCCCGAGAGAACCCAATTCTAAAGAAACTACCGAAGTAAATATCATCGCCAGCGTGATTGCCGGGGCGTTTGTCACGAAAGCCCAAGTGCCGCAAGTCCGACACAAAACCAGGTTCTTTGTAAATAGCAAGCTAAGAAAGACGGATCGGTCAAGCACCATTTGTTGACATCACGCCTACCACTGGATGTTGGTAGTTAAAGTGAATTTCTTGTTCGTTAAACATTAGCGGAATTCTCTTTTGTATCTGCCAGAACTATTTCATGAATGTTGTGAGAGTATGGCGATAAGAAATGCATCTGCCATGTTCAAAAGGTTTATAGGAAAACATCACAGTTAGAATAAGGTGTGTTGCATGTGCACACTTGATTAGCACAGTCACTATTGTACAGTTAAGCTGTGTCGCGTACGGTAGGTGGCTTCCATATGTTTACAACTGTTCGTGTTGTTAGTCGACACAATATCACTGATTTGTACACCAGTTTATTTTTTCTGTGCTGAGATTTTTTTTTCGAAAAAAAAAACTTGAACTGTGGGGTAGTGTCATGTGGTGCCTAAATGGACGTTAGTAGAATGAAGACAACAAAGAAGTCACCAGCACGCTCGTGAGACGCCGGGAGATACACCACGCGAAGAGAAAAAGAACAGGAGCGACGCGAGAACGCCTCGTGGCGCGAGGATCGGAAGAAAGAAAAGGGAAAAAAAAAGAAGAAAAGAAGCGGAGGAGCAGCGCGAGAGAGAAGAGGAGAGGTAACGGCGGAAGAAGCAGCCATGCCGACGTGCAATCCTGGCTCCTGCCGATGCCTACCCTTGATCATATGGTTTTAAGTGGATGGCGCAAGTCCCAGGAGAATCCAACACTCCACCGGGTACTGTTGTTCCACGGTGCACCAAGGATTCCTGTTCGTGACACGCAGCCTCCCCAACGGAGTCTCACTCAACAGCCGAGCACAGCGTCAACTTCGTAGCATCGCTTCAGGGACGCTCCTGAGTTGTGCAACCGGTGCTAACGGTGAAGTGTGCTCCCTGACTTTTTACCCTTCTCATGTATTAAGTGAGGACTGCATAGACTAACATTTTAGTTTTTGTTTTGTGTGTAACGCGAGTATTTGAGAATTTATAAAATGTGTGTATATGTGCGTGCTACAGAGAACGTTTGCTTCGTCCTTCTTATTACCTAAGTAGAACCTGCAACGGTGACTACGGTACACCGTGACAGTCACACATAAGTCGGGTCGGCAACACCAAGATGCCGACGCCTTGTCGCGCTGCCCGCTCTCGCCAAGCGCCCAAGTGTCGCCTTCATTCTGTTCGTCACCGTGCAGCCAAGTGGCCAAGCAATACTTGAACGTTTTTGAAGCAGCGGAACGACGACACGGGCGGAGAATAGAATCACAAACCACAGCGCTGACTCGCAAGTGAATGTTTATTAAAAGCATACGAAAGAAAAAGACCACAACACCCTTCACACCCATGTGACCTCATTGCAGCAACTCAGTACCCCAAAAGAAACAGAATTGCACGTGTACTCTCCAAGACAAGGAATTTCAAGATACTGTACTATCTAGGAATATGAACTCACTATCATGCAGAGCAATAGAAGGTACGCTAATGCATCACCCATTTTCCTTATATTAAGGCGAAAGCCTTTAATAGACACTTTTAGTTTAGCGTACGTAACGAGCCTACGTACGCAGCATGGCTACGGGACATAAGTGCGCATGCGCAGTACGTAACGTATCTATTCCACGGATGCGTGCGTACGCCCGAAAAAAAATCCGGCGCACGCAAACGTAACGAGACGTAGCTCTAGCTACGTGACACTCAGGCGAGATCTCGAATGAAAGAGCAGTCAGATTACAAGATGACACAGAACGTAAAAACGTGGATCCAATGATTCAGCTTGACTTGTATGTCAGTGGCCGTTATAACGGCCGCTACCGCAAGATGGCACTAAGAAGCACTCGAAAGCTGTTTGATTTCACATATGATACGTCTAGTTGAACGAAACGCATCCCGGTACGGTCGATACGGTAAACTAAAAGTGTTGCTGAGCGCTTCGCTTGCAGCGTACGCATCGTATCGTGCTCGCGTACGTAGGCTTGTTGCGTACGCCCAACTAAAAGTGTCTAATGTCTCATGCTCACGTCCGTCCGGCGTCCGTCCGGCGTCCGTCCGTCCGTCCGTCCGCACCCCCCACCGCGCATGCGCCAACCCATTAAAAAAATAAAAATAAAAAAACCTCCTCTCAACCTCTCTCTCCTCTAGGCATCCCCTCCCAGCGGAGGCCACACCCTCACTGCGCATGCGCGTCCCCTCCCTCTCTCCCCTCCTACGCTCCCCCCTCTCTGCTCTAGGCATCCCTGCCCGCGGCGTCCACACCCCCACTGCGCATGCGCGTCTTCCCCTCTCCTACGCTCTCCCCTCTCTAGCCTCGCCACGCCGACGCAGGCAGCGTCTGCTAGCGAGTTTCTTGGTTGAAAAAACCGACTACTCGCGCTCCACAACCGACTACTCGCGCTGCACAACTTTTGCGGTGATAGTGTGCGCAAAGGAGCCGCAGTTTATAACAGTGAACCAACGCGTGAACCAACGTTTTTTCCAGACACAGTAGCTTCGTTTACGTGTCATGTGTTTATATAGTAGATTTTGAGGGAGCGCTGTCGCACCGGCGCATCGATTTCACGGGTGCGGCCACGCGAAGGGTCAGCGTTGGTAAAACTTTGAAACCAGCACGATAAACTTGTGAAAAAATATCTCGGCAGCTTGCGCTAGTGACGCGAGACTGAGTCACTGCGGAGCTGGTGGTCACCTAGCTTGTTATACCAGCTTGGTAACGTATTTGCTAGGTTTTTTGCAAGCTATTACCAAGTGTTGAAAAAATGGCGTTAGGTTCTACGTGATAATACGTGGTTTTGGCGGGAACATGGCACGTGAGTAGATACGCTAATTACGTGATTCTTGCGAGAACGTTTCACGTGATTAGTTACGTGACTTTCACGTGATAAGTTACGAACCAACATATACTCACCAATTGCATGCTAAAGAAAACAGAGCAACCAGTAGCTAGCACCACCAGCAAGAATAAAGAAAAGAAAACACGTCAGTTTCATAATGGGCTCCACTCAGGCGTGCGCAGGGGTTCCCCATCAAGGGGGGGGGGGGGGGGGGGGCAAAGGATCATCGCAGCGCCCCCCGGGCCCCGCTAAATCAATGCATTGTGCACATTTTGCGCCCCCCCCCCCCTCTTAGGCGAATAGGAAAGCCCCCCCCCCCCCCCTTCCCGTGCGCACGCCTATGGCCCCACTCATAACACAGCTTCTGTAAAGCGAATGAGCATTAGTGGGGTACATCAAGGGTTTCCTATTAGCATGAAGTCATGTTACGAGGCATTCAAAAGGAGGTTGAATCGGTTGAATGTCCTGTCAAAAGCCTTCAATGCGCACAGGTGTCATGTTTTACAGCCAATATGCATATAGTTGAGGTGAGCGCACAGCGAACATTCTGCACGGGTGATCACATTCCAGTGCCATCAATAGGTAGAATGCAGCCGATTTCGGGCAGCATACGTATGAGTTCAGGGCGCTTTTGTAAAGGAGCCGTCACCTGCCCCACATTCTCTGGCATTGCGCTTCGCGCCATTCGTTTTTCAAGAGAGCCTAGGCATCGCGTCTTATCAGTAATAACAACCTCATGTGTATTGTAGCGTCTACAATGCAGGCGAGGCGACCAAGTGTAAACGTAGCAGCGTTCGCTGAAGACGTAGCGACATAAATGGAGAAATAAAAACGCGGTAACCTTTCTAACACTGCCGTAAACAAAGCGCGATTCCGTACCTTTTTCGGACAGCCGCAATCAACCACCGCCGTCGCTATCGCTCATGAAATAGCACCGGAAACCTGCGTTCCTGCGATTTTTTGTATGCGTTTGAGCAGCCGACAACGCAGCAGTTATTTTTCGGCATCGCTGAAGCCCGACAGAGTCGTTAAATCACGATAAAAACACATCCATCCGTGCACTCGCGTACACACTCGCGGGAAGACTGCTCGCCCGGACCCGCGAGCGCTTCCGAGCCGTGGCGGCAGATGGCGTCGTCGGCGCTTTGCGCATCGCCTATACCTCCAACACATATCGTCATTTTTTACTTCTAATTGGATGTCTAGGAACTGTAGGTGGTTTTTTGTTGGCAACTAATGAGTAAAACCCAAGCCAAGACCACATTTTCGAAAACCTAAGTAACATCAAGCACTTTTTGTTGAAAATTCGAAGCCTGAACGAAAACAAGAAAATCGTCTACATACCTAATTACTTTAATCGCTAGGCCGTTGAGACAGTTTTGAATATAGCTATCTATTCTTCCTAGAAATATGTTGCTCAGCGCGGGAGCAACCTACGAGCCGATGCAAACACCGAGAGCGTTGTAGGAAAAGACCACCTTCCCATTCAACAAACGTTGAATTCAGACAGACATCTGTTGGTCCGAGGGAGTCTGTTGCCTCGACGGACCTTCTTTCATCCCCAGACCTCGCCTCGCTCCAACATGCAGATACATACTGCCGCACAATCATCGATCGGCTCCCTAGCTTATCTCGTGCTCCCAACAGCCGCTTAAGACGACAGCTTGCACGTTTCAAAGTCCAAGATGGAACATTATGTCGGCAAATTTACCATCCTCTCGGTAACTAATGAGTCCCGGTCGTCCCTCGCTCACTTCGTCTCCAAGTTCTACAAGCGTTTCATGATGACGCGACAGCTGGTAACATAGGTTTCCACAAGACTTACGACCGCACCAAGACTCGCTGCTTTTGGCCTGACCTCTCCACTTGTGTGGCTAAGTACGTCGATTCGTGCCCGTCATGCCAGCACCGAAAACGTACCACTTCTCTTCCCGCGGGGCCTCTGCAACCTCTGCCGTACCCGTCCCCTCCCTTTCAATTCGTGGGCATAGATTTATACGGACGCCTTCCGCTTACGCCGGCCGGTTACCGTTGGATTGTTACTGCCGTGGACCATGCATCTTACTCGCTACATGGAGACGGCAGCTCTTCCCTCTGGTGCTACCTCTGAAGTCGCCGATTTTGTCCTGCGCGCCATTGTTTAGCGCCATGGCGCCCCTCGTGTGCTCCTTAGTGACTGTGGCAACACATTTCTTTCTCATGTCCTTGCTGAAGTCCTCCAGGCCTCTAACACCATCCACAAGGCCACATCAGCGTATCATCCGCAAACAAATGGTTTGACAGAGCGTTTCCACCAAACTTTGTCCGACATGATCTCCATGTACGTCCAACCAGATCACAAAAACTGGGACACCATACCTCCTTTCATGACGTTTGCATATTGTTGCGCACATGAACGAAGACAACGAAGACCACGGTGAACGTGTTCGCCGCTCCGGGTTAGGAAAGGAGGAGAGGATCAGGTCGATCTCTTAACTAGTCGCGCACTCCTGGGCTCACCCTCACGACGTAAAAACGCCCTTCCAGTCTTTGACGGTCTTCTTGAAGCGTAACAATATAGTACTGCCATAGGCGTACGACGGTGTGTGTAATAGTGCTATAGGTGTACGACGACCGTTTTTCTTCGTGTATGGCCGTGCATTGAATTTTGTTTTGGACACCACCTTTTGGTCCACATCCTCTGTTCCATCTTCGTCCTTCCCAGAAGAGTTGGCAGCGCGCGTCACCCGCTGCCGTGAAATTGCCCGCGCCAACACTGCTACCGTTCAGGACAAGTGGAAAGTCGGTTTTGATGCGAAAAGTCAAGTTGCTGCGTTCCGCCCTGGCGACGAACTCCTCCTGTCGACACCTGTTCGTGCACCCGGGCTCTGTGAAAAATTCCTTCATAGATATTTTGACGGAGGCGAAGGTTAGATTTAATAGATCCTGATGCCAGTGAGTCGCCAGCAAAACAATATGGCTGAGGAGCTCCACGCGCAAGCGTTTCACGGTTACTAATCGTCTTCATCTTCGCACCGTAACATCACACTCCCGCGGCGGAGGCGCCGTCGCGGCGCTTGTTATGACGACGAAGAGCTAGCAGAGCAATACGGTTTCAGTCGGGAAACGTGCACGAAGTCTGTTTGTAGTAAAGAGGTTGAAGAGGTTGTGTCCAGGGCTGTGATCTCATAATTCACGCCGCTAAGTTGGCAGAGTACTTTATAGGGGTCGTTGTAACGGGAGAGAAGCTTCTCTGATAAGCCGACCTGGCGGCATGGTGACCAGAGAAGTACTAGGGATCCCGGTGTGTTGTGAACGCTTCGATGTCCACTATCATAAAGATCTTGTTAGAGTTCTTGCGACAAAGATAGTCGGTCGCGGGCTAGCTGACGAGCTGTATGGGCTCGAACGATGGCGTTGCCGGCGTATGTACTAGACAGGGGTCTGGCGGAAGGAAAGAGAGTGTCAAAAGGCAGCGCTGGATATCGGCCAAATAGCAAATATAATGGTGAATAACCAGAGGTGTCATGGCGTGAAGAGTTATACGCAAAGGTGACAAATGGGAGTGTGCTGTCCCAGTCACGGTGATCTGATGAAACGTACATTGAGAGCATCTGCGTACGCGTTCAGTTGAGACGCTCGGTCAATCCATTCGTTTGTAGATGATAAGCTGTGGTAAGCGCGTGCTAGGTGGAGCAGGCGCGGAGGATGTCATCCAGGACACGTGACAGGAAGTACCTCCCTCGATCGGTAAGCAGCTGCCCAGAGGCGCCATGATGTAGAATGACGTCGTACAGCAGAAAGTCGGCGACGTCGGTGGCGCAACTTGTAGGCAGTGCTCGAGTGATTGCAAAGCATGTGGCGTAATCTGTGGCCACAGCAACCCATTTATTGCCCGAGTTAGACGTGGGAAAAGGGCCTAGCAGGTCAAGTCAGACACGGAAGAATGGCTACGTAGGTATGTCGATGGGGTGTAGGTGGCCGGAAGGCAGCACAAAGGCGCGTTTTCGGCGTTGGCAGTGGTTACCTCCCAAGCGTCACTCCCAAGTCACCCAAGCGCTTCACGGTTATTCATCGTCTCCATCTTCGCATCGTAACAATATCTCGGTCCATACGCGGTGCTGAAAAGAACATCTGCCATGAACTATCGCGTCGCTCCTGTCAGCGCGGCTACTGATCACCGTCGCCGCAGCACTGAGATCGCTCACGTCTCTCGGCTGAAACCATATATTCGGCGTTCCTACCCTTGCTAACTTGCGTCCCGCTTTCACGAAGGGGGGTAAGTAGTGCGAGCGCTGACTATGTTCATCGTTTTCATCTTATATACAAACTGTGATCATCATCATCGTCTGTCTCGCGGGCTGCTCCGCTTTTGGTCTCGCGCGGCTGGATTAAAATATATCCTTGCTGGACGTCATCTCATTATATATATATATATATATATATATATATATATATATATATATATATATATATATATATATATATATATATATAAATATATATATATATATATAGTGATGACGATGAGTGGCAGAGTAGCATGGGCTCGCGCTCGCCTTGCACAAGGCAGAGAAAGAGGAAGAGCAGAATAGAACAGCCGGCCCATAGCAAGGGCGTTGTGTGTTATCTGTTCACTACAAAATATATATATATATATATATATATATATATATATATATATATATATATATATATATATATATATATATATATATATATATAGTCGAAAAAGAGGACGACAAGTACGAACCTCAAATTTTACTAACGTTTGGGCAGGAGGACCTGCCGTGATCAGAGGCAGGTCCTTCTTGCCGAAAGATAAAATTTGCGTTTCGTACATGTGAACGTCTTCCTCGTATATACCGCAGGGAACAACTTTTAGGACGCCGGTAAATAATATGAATAAAAGGAATCAGACACACGTCGAAAACGAGTGATTTCTTTACGTTTCGGCCGTGGGAGCGGCCTTCATCAGAATATGAAGGCCGGTCGTGGATTGGTCGAAAGCGTGAACGGCTTTCACGAGCAACGGTAGGCCGGGGATTGTCTTGGCGGCGCCGGGGTAAGCCTCCCTTGAGCCATTGAGAAGGTCTGGACGCCGTCCTAGAATGGTGGCATAGGTGCTCCCGGCTGCAGGAGAGGGTCGCGGAGTCCATGATCGCGGTACCGTGAGCGGCGTTGGAAAGCCCACGGCAACGGTGACCCACGGGGACGCGCTTACGGTTCGTAGTTCGTAGACTGCGCCATTGCAGTGAAGAGACAAGAAACAACGCCCTTGCTGCGGGCCGGCTGTTTTATTCTGCGCTTCCTCTTTCTCTGCCTCGTGCTAGCCGAGTGCGAGCCCACGCTACTCTGCCGCTCAGTGTCATCACTAATATATATATATATATATATATATATATATATATATATATATATATATATATATATATATATATATATATATATATATATATAATATTGATAACATCATGAACTGAGGGAGCCAGTGTGTACTGCGCATGTCTTGTGTTAGAACCATCGCCACCAAGTAAATCGATAAGCAACCCACCATACCATCGGCGTTCGCATCGGCGAGTTTCACCTGAAGGGCAACTCTTCATGGGAAGACTACGTTGAGCGTATCGAGTTGTGCTGCGCTTACAGAAGCTCACAGAAGACACCGACAAGAGGGCAGCGTTGCTGAGTTGCTGTGGCGAAGAGACCCACTCCCTGATAACCACCCTCGAGCTCCATCTTCGGTCGCGGTCAGGTTAAACTGGGTGGTAGCAGCGAGGTGGTAGTCAATCGGTCCAAAGGTAGGTATGAACTTATGGCTCCACTCCGCCCATGACTGCTGCATCATGCCTTCGTACTTGTGCCACGACGCGGCACCATTTCGAAGGCAGTGTATGGCCACACACCACATCTCCTGGTTCGTCCAGTCCTCGCGAGCTCCGAGAGCGTTCGTGGTCGCCACCCAGTTTGCGGCGTCGTGCTCAAAGCCGTGGAACTCCGTTAACTCTCAGGCAGCCGGTGATGTTGGGTTGGCCGGCGAAATTCCACATAGCGCCAACGCGAAGCAGCCCAGTTGGTGCGAGAGCTTCGTGAGGGTACACCGGAACTCTCTGCGCTGCTCGTGTGAGGAGGCCTCAAGGTCGTGTGAGGCGGCTACATCCAAAATGGCGTTGATGGCGCTCAATGGCGGCATGATGGCAGGAAGCAGCGCAGAGCTCGACGCTGTCAAGGCGCTGACCGTGACGCGGAGTCGCGAGATGGTACGGGAAAACTCGGCGGCGCTTTCAGGTAGTGCGCACGCGGAGCCAACGGCGACGTCCGAGGAGGATGAGGTCGGGACTTTGCTCACTGCGGCAGGGATCCTTCTCAAAAGGAGCTTGGACAGCGCACTTCTGCATCTCAGGAGCCAAGGAAGTCCTGAGCGGGAGTTTGTCGCCTCGGGAAGCGTGAACAGCGTTCCCGAGCAGCAGGAAGCTGGGCGCTGTCTTGACGACGGCGGGGTAAATCTGCCTTCAGGCCATCGAGACGGCTTGGACGCCGTCCTCGAATGGTGGCGTAGGTCCTACCGGCAGCCGCAGGGTCGTCGTGTCCATGAGCGAGGAAGCGTGGACGGGGTTCCTCAGATGGAGAGACCCCGATGCCGATGACCCACGAAGGCAGATGGCTTCAGGCGGCCTGTTCAGGTTCCGTAGACTGCGCCATTGTGAAGAACAGAGACGGAGACAGCAGCACCCGTTCCTGGACCAGCTGTTCTATTGTCTGCCTCGTCTTTCTCTTTCTCGCTCTAGCTGTCCGCGTGCCAGAGCGCCGGTGTCATTCTTCGTCATCACAGTTTATATAAATTCATGGTTCGCCGCCATGAGCGCTCTTCGAGGTTATTTTTTATATTGTGCTTAAGTGGTTAACAAAGATAACTTATGCAATTTTTTAAGTAGTCACTGCGGGCCGCTCTGGCGGCGCGTTCATATGTAAGGTCGTGGTGTTCTGTCGGCTCGCGTCAAATTTCGGGCGCCGGCCATGGCGTAGACGCCACCAAACAACTTTCGCCGCTTGTACCACGCGTAATGGGGAGTACAAGTAGGCGTCGGAGGAAAAGATGATGTAGGATGTGAAGTCAGTGGACAAGGGCCACCATACCTCGGTGTTATGGGGCTCTGAATGCGTGCGCCGGCAGGGTTCGGTGTGAAAGTATAGCGCCGAAAGCTATTAGTAAATTACTCACAATATTATATGGGGTTTTACGCCCAAAAACCGCGATATGATTATGAGGGATGCCTTAATGGAGGGCTCCAGAAACTTCGGCCATACGGTCTTCTTTAACGTGCATGGACATCGAACAGCACACGGGCCTCTACCATTTGACGTCCACTGAAATTCGACCGCGGCGACCGAGATCGAACTAGCGACCTTCGGGTAAGCAGCCGAGCACCGTAACGACTGATCCACCTTGGCAGACTTGGTAAATTACTCGAAAATAGATATTTCTTGCCAGTACAGGGTAGACAGGTGGGCGAGTTAGAATCGACATTTACTTGGAAAACTAGGACGAAAACGACGGCGGCACAACAAAAGGACACAGCACTAGCGTTGTTTGTGTTAGCAGAGCTATCGAAGCGGTGTATTTCAATATAATTGTTAGGTATGCCATGTTTCAGAGGCCAACATGGCGGCGTGGCTCCGTTAAACACTGCTAAAGAACTTTTTGGGAAACATCTTAGCCATCTGGGCGCTTCCTTTGGTTTCAAGGAAATGACTAGTATTGCTGGGGAACGTGACTGAATCAAGTCGCTGCTATACAGCAGAGCCTGCGGAAGAAAGAAGAAGGAAGAGGAGACTGTAATGAAAACTGGCAGTGTCAAAGCAAATCCAGGATATAAGGCAGGTTATCAACAGGAAACCAAACCTTCGTTTAATTGACTGACTGGATATAGGATGTTAACTCGGTAATGCGATCAGAATATTCGCCGTAGGCGTTTATTGCGGCATGATCTTTCGTTGAGCATGGGACGATAAGATTCTGAGTTTCAGCTGAAGCTCTTGGTCGACCGGCAGTAAGCATAAGCCTATTTGATGCAACTCCATACATGGAATTACACTGTGAGGTACTTCTTTTTTTTATTGTAGAGGAATTTACTAGTACTTAATGCACTTCGCCATCACTTATCTTCCATTACGCAGCATTGCAAGTATGATCGTGATTCTGACCACAACCGAACCTAAATGGAAACAACCACAGCCGTCTTCTGCTTGGAACCATAGTTGCCTGTACTACACCGCGGAACCTTCACTGGTGAGTTTATCCGCAACCATAACCTCTCTAGGCCACGGGCAAAAGAAATGGATTCGACTATGATTAACACAATGTTTTTTTTTCTGCGGCAGCCCTTCCTAGCGGAAGATAAGTATGACCCGTCGATTGCATTGCAATACATGGCATTGTTTCTACTACAAGCGTGCCTAGATAAAAAATTTAGCATATTCATTTTCGAGCGGACAACAGTTGCATATTTAAACTCCACGTCTGCAGTCTATTCTCGCAAATATTTCTGCACCGTATTGTACTTTTCATATTTAACAGGACATTTTTACTGGGTTAGTCATAAATTCGTTGGCTTTAAACCTTTAGAAATGCCGTCCTCACTATCTGGAAGTGTATGAAGTTCGTCGGACGTCAGTGATAGTACCGTGGAAGGTGTACACGACACAAGCTTGCAGCGGGCACTTTTAGTGCACGATGACGTACGACAGCACACGAGCAGTCCAGGAACTGCCCGTTCAGGAACGCGCAGGCTCACGCTGCGCCCAACGTATCACCGAGGCCACGCCCTCAGTAATCGGTGGCGCTGGACCCGAACAGACGCAGCACCATGGCCACGACTAAGGTAGCTGGTTGGTCACGTACACTCCATCTGGATAATAACCCTCATCAAGTTGTTACAAATGCCTTCTTGTCGATGGGCGCAGTGCTGCTGCGATGTAGAAGTTTTTCACGCGTGGATAATCAGCACAAAGACCGAGAAACTAGCATACTGCCTTGTCGATCGGCGCAGTGGTGCGGCGATGTAGAAGTTCTTCACGAAGTGTGCACAGGCAGAAAGACCGAGAAACCGGCGTACTGCCTTCTTGTCGAGCAAAGAAAGTAACAGCGCGAAGGGAACAAGGACGACGAAAAAACACAGACCACGGGTCAAGCGCTGACTGCCAACTGAATGTTTATTACATGAAAACCAGCCTATTTATACATTCTCAGAAGAACATGCGCACATCAAACTCTCGCAATCACGAGTACAATCATCTTTCTTTCAGGAAGTCTATTCCCTCGTGCAATAGCACAAGTGAGGGCGAACTAACACAATTATCACCTTCGTGACTGATCCGAAACGCCTCTAAAATTTATTTTTCTCTCTTTGATTTTCCTTTATCCTATGAATATTGTTTTTGTGTAGGTAAAGGAAAATTTTGTGTAGGAAAAGAAAAGGCTCCGTCCTGTGTCCTTTCTAAGTCTTCGTACATTTCGCGCTTGTTTCACCATAAAACTTTACCAACATGCGCAACTGCCAGTCATATCTTGCAAATCACCTCCATTAGAACGATAGAAAATAATATATTACCACCCTTCTAATGCCCTTCATGCATGGTGGTCACCCCAGGTGATCACCAACTTCAAAGACACGTTGCTCAGTATACTCATTGAGTACAGCTTTTCATTTCGAGATTCCTTTTCATTTCTAGATTCCTAGCAACTCGGACGACATGATGCCCTACGCTATCAACATAAGGACAGTATAATAAGTAGACTTGCTATGGACGCTTCACTGCAATATTTCGTGTTGGCGGACGAAGATGCTCTGCTGGACAATGCGTACAAGGTCGTTATCAGGAGTCGCACAATTCAGGAAAGTTCCGACTACGAGAATATATATTGTGGGGTTCTTGGCGGTGGCTAGCCCGGAACCCCTTAGAGACGAGACCGAGGCACAAAGGGGCTCGTATTTACTCGTACAAACCGTCCAAACCAAAGGTGGCGTTAGTGGTTTTCGTATAGTTGACGAATAAAGATGATAGAAGGCGCTGTTATAATTGGGATCATCGGGCCGACGCGGTACTTGCAGTCGAGCACCGGAGGTGGAGTTCATCGTGATCAACGGTGAGGTGAACTTCACCATAGAGGAGGTAGTCAGCTCACCAGTGCTCTCGTGTGAGACGCAAGCAAAACCAAGGCAGCTGGTATCTGCGGAGCATGCGGCGGCCCCGGTACTTACGGCGGCACAACCCATAGCCAAGGACGCGTGGCTTTCACAATGCACAGCAGGGTTCTGTGGCGATGCATGCGGAGGTGAGGCGTTGCCTCGAGCACTGGTGTGGACTTCGGCGTCTGAGTAGGTGGCATCGTCTTCCTCTGTCGTGGAACGCGAACTGGCGTTGTCGCTGAGGCTGGGGGGCACCCGGAACACAAGTGGGCGACGCTCGTGCCCAGCTCATGATCGAACACCCAGCGTCATGGAAAGACGTGACACGTGTTGTCACGTCTTTGCATGATCGAGTGGGCAATGTACGGGGGGGATTCACGGTTACCCGAATGATCCCTCCGAGCTTCGCCCACTCACAATCATTCACTTCGTGGATATGCTGTGATTTTTTTCATTGGTTCGTCTTAACCGTTACGTCATGGTAAAGAGCGCCCGTAGTTGGACGCGCATGATACAAACGGACAGCGGTACAGTTTACTTTTTATTCTTAGCTTGTCACCGACTATAGAAGGTCTAAGGAAGTGCTGCAATTTGTGTCGAGCTGTGGCAAAAGTCTGAGGCCCTTTTCGATAGATGTTAAATACCTATTTTATTCAGTGCCACATGACCTGCAATTATACTGCGTAGAGGATGCCATTGTAGAATTCGGTGCCACGGTTTTTCAGATCACTTCCGGCATCTCTGTTAGCGCGTTTTTAGAACTGTTGACCTTTTTACTTTGTTGACCCTTTACGTCAACTTTTATTGTGTGGAATGACAATCCTCATTTTCAAAATACAGGTGTGTGCATCGGTCCTAGTATTGCCCCTGGTTTTAAGCGACTTGGTTTTAGCGCAACTCGACAGGTCCGTATGCGACGCCTTACATTCCACAAAAGTGGTAGAAGTTTTTAAGTTGATTGACGATTTTTTTTATTTTCAATGACTTTGACTCTTCAGAATTCTTGACTAATACTGACAATGCCCTTGCTACTTTCAGAACTGGCTTTAAGCCGCTGAAGCTCCCTTGCGAATTTCCTGATGAGGGGAGACTTCGTTTCCTTGACGTACTGTTTTCTTTAATAGTGATCACATCTGTTGGATGCACCAACGTCGGGGTAACAAACCCCTTCTCCCATTCAAAGCGGGACACTCGAAACTGGTTAAACGAGGTATTGTTAACCTTAGCTTGACCAATGCGCTCGAACGGTCATGTCCACATAAACTGTCGGAAGCGTTCGGACAACAGGTGAAACGGCTGGTGGCGGCAGGCTAACCGGACCATGTAAACGTTTCTGTGGCAGAGAGCATGCGCAGAAACGTTCGAGCATGTGATTAAGAAAATCTTGAAGCTGAAAAGGGCAAAAAAGACAAAGTGGCTGTCATTCCATATATACAAAAAGCATCTCATAACTTGAAAAAAAAATCGGACAAAAAGCGAACGTTAACGTGGTGTTTTCTGCTCCTTCAGAATTAAAGAGTATTTGCCGCCTGACGAGGTCATGCAGTTCAGTGAACCGTGACAAAGTTTGCCAAAAGAAGCATAGGACCAGGTATATTGACTCCATTGAAAATGTTGTTTATCAGATTCCGCTTGCATGCGGTAAATTTTATGTAGGTCAGACGGGTCGTTGTGCTAAGGATATGATAAGAGAGCATGCCAACAATGTGAAACGCGCACAAGCTGGTTGTGGAAAAACCGCGCTTCGGCGTCTAAAGGCGTCAAAGGAAAAATAGTCAAAACTGAGCATCCATGTCAAAGAGCGTCTTCTATTTTACTCGGTAGACGAATAAAAACAGCGCTAAACACGGGACGAGAAGAGGACACATAAGCGGCGCTGAACTAACAACCAATGTTTATTGCAATGTTTATTCTTCGTCTACCATGCAGCACCAACCAACCCAATCAAGCATATTGTGAAAGTTCTATTTTACTCCCCGTTGTCTTCTTCGTCGTTCTCGAAGTCCTTCGATTCGCGTGACATTCCCGCGGGCGGTTCAAACAATTTACAACATCCTCCGCGCCCGACAAAGTTGATTCGCCCAACTCCAACGGGCACAACAGTTGCACTGGCCTTGTAACGTTCGTACCTGCTGCCAAGGCTATCTTGCATGTTCTAACATGATTATATCTTGATAAGTGCACAGCAGTCAATCTACCAACTTTCCAAATAGTTATGGGCACCTTGTCTTCCTTAATCACGACTACACATCGTTAAACTCAAGCTGGGTGCTAGGCTGCACTCCCCTAATGTGCGCACTTCTCAAACAGAAATGGTATTCTTTATACCAACGCTTACAAAAATCATTTACTCTTTGCTGCCTGTACTGCCAATGCTTTAAAGTATCGAAGCGACTTCCGGATGCTTCAGCAGCTAAAGCACTAGGCAGTGTAGTGGACTTCCTACCGGTTAGAAAGTGTGAAGGCGTAAGTACCACTGGTTCTGTAGCGTCAGCGGAGACGTACGTCAGCGGCCTAGAATTCATTACATTTCTACTTCTGTTAGTATGATAGCAAGCTGCTCGAAATCGAAACACCCTTTCCCTAGCGTTTTCTGTAGACAGCTTTTAACAGTGCGAATCATGCTTTCCCAAAATCCCCCCCCCCACGGACCACGTTCTGCAATGAATTTCCAGGTAGTGTGATTAGTAGAGCAAAAAATGCTGCACTAGGAAGTTGCGCCAAATTTGGCACATCACTTTAAGTCAAGACTGGCAGCACGAACAGCTTGAGCATTGTCGGAATAAACAGCACTAGGCAAGCCACGTCGCGACACAAACCGACGGAAAGCCATTAAAAATGACCCCGCCGTCATATAACTGCACAACTCTGAGTGGATAGCCCGAACGACAGCACACGTAGAAATAACAATGTAGGATTTCACTGGTAGCAAGATCAGACACTTGATGTCTTCTGGTGCTCTCACGTTGTCAAGCTGTGTCTTGATCCTCAACATCCCATCATTGTCCAGAAATGGATGCAGATCACGAATGCGGGACCCCTTAGGTAGTGGTATGTCCTTTAACAATGAGGCGAGTCCGATGCTAAACGCTGCAGCTTGAGCATTCTTCATCCATGTAAACTCGCCATTCTAGATCTCAGTGGTGCTGAGTGGGCCCTTTAGACGGCGACTGGTGTGGAGTCGACAATTGTGGATGAATCTCCGAATCCAAGCTGTGATTCTAACTACTCGTATCCAGCTGCTGTACTTGTTGAGGTCGAAAAGTGGCGCTGCAGTTGAGCATTGACAGGCCAAAATTGTTGCGTCTTCGCTGTTTGATTTACGTAGATCATCCGTTGACTCACAAGGAGTAGCTTGGAAGGTAGGCCACGTTTCTTGAGGACCAGCTTGCCAGTCAGGCCCGTGCCACCATAAATTGCTCGCACAAAGGTGGTGCGCCGATATACCTGTTGTCACTAGGTCGGCTGGATTCGTCTTTCGAGAGCAATGTCTCCAACGACTCGGGTCTGCGAGACCTTGAATCTGTTACCCTGTTGCAAATGAAGGACTTCCACTTGGTGGCTGTAGATTTTATCCAACTCAAGAAAATTTGCGAGTCCGTCCAGCAGAAGTATTCTATATTTCTGGAGGGCACGGTATCTAGAAGTAGCTTAAGAAGCCGAGCTCCCCCGAGCGCACCGGCGAGTTCCAGACGTGGTAAAGTAAGTCCCTTGATTAGAGCAACCCGAGATTTAGCGAGGAGCTGTTGGAATCGAACCTTTCCGGTATTGTCTTCGACTCGCGCGTATGCCATCACTCCGTAGGCACAAGGGGTAGCGCACGTGAAGATATGCAGCTGGGAAACATTGTTATTAGGGCTGAGGCTGTCTAGTTGATTCCTCTTGGTTCTAAAATCCTTGAGGTCTTGAAGTTCTACAATCCACTTCTCCCATTCGATCTTTAACGTCTCGGAGGGAACGCTATCCCTGTCGAGCCCTTGCATCCACTTCTTCTGAAAGAATACTTTAACTCGAATGGTGAACGTTGCTAGCCATCCCAAGGGGTCGGAAATTCGTGATGAAGCCTGGAGCACGGTTCGTTTGGTACCAAGTCCTGTTTTTACGATTTCTGTCAGAGAGTCAAAGTTCACCGAAATGGTGTCGTCATTGTAATTCCAGGGCAGTCCGAGAACCTTAGATTGGAAAACCTCCTCAGCTGACGCTGTCTCTCCTGCTTGTTTGAGTTTCTCTCTCAATAGGTGGCAGTTTGTTGCCCCCCTTCTGCATTTTGATTCCGGCCAGCTACATTATGGCCTTCGTCTCTTCGTAGAGTTGTAGCGCTTCTTTAGTACTTGAAGCTCCGAAAACTAGGTCATCGACGTTGAAGCTTACTTTCAGCGTATAAATGAACAGCGTCGGTAGCCACCATACACCAAGATATCCAACTGAATTGCTCCAATAAAACGGAATGGCGGGCTAGTTGGTGTGGCTGCATATGAAAATTTTGCGTACCCAACACTTTTGGCATTACATTGTGCACATCGTTCATTGAATTCGTGCAGTCTTTTGTGTAATCAAACTGGTGATTTGTATGTTCACCTTAATCAGACATGAGAGATTGTAGAAGCTTGGCATATCTCTAGACTTCAAGGCACATGTGTCAGTCATCCATCCATGGCGCTGAATGACAACGAAATTGACTTGCTAAACAAGATGTGATAGTTCAACGTTACTGTTAAATGTTTTATTATTTTTATGTAAAGGAATACACTATGCCGTTCTGCTCATGCGCAGTGATCTTGAGGCACTTGCATGGAGTACACACACACACACACACACACACACACACACACACACACACACACACACACACACACACATATATATATATATATATATATATATATATATATATATATATATATATATATATATATACGCCTCTAAAAACTTCATTGGTGACGTTTCGATCGGAGACCGATCTTCTCCGATCGGTCTCCGATCGAAACGTCACCAATAAACAGTTTTTAGAGGCGTATATATATTTTTCCTATTTTGTTCTACGGCAACCGAAGCCAGACTCTTCATAATCTACGTATTATATATATATATATATATATATATATATATACCGACCTTGAATGTTGAGACCCTTTCGAATGTCTCAAGCCAGGTTTCGGGGTCTTCACTTGGAGATCCGTGAAACGTCGGCGGCTCTCTGGGTGGCTGCATCACGATTGCCGCGGGGGGGCACTGCGGTCGTCATCGTGCTCGTTGTCTTCGTCGCCGTGGTCCGGATCTTGTCGGGTAGGGGTCCGTATTCTGGTGGGATACCTTGCTGCCTGCGGCTGGCTCGCTGCTCAGCGTCCACGTCGGTGTCCCCTTGGAGGTGTGGGCTTGGCTCACGGTTGGAGGGGGGCGTTCGGTACATGGACCGAGAAGCACCTCCACCAGATGTCACGTGGTCGTGACGTCGACGAAGGCAGCAGTCGGTAGGTTCAAAATGAAACTGTTTATTTGGGCCGAACTTGTGGCCGGTAAGCGGAAAGTCAGATTACAGCAATACACACTGGCACTGATAGCGGCGAACAGAGCGTCGGCCGTCGATCAACTGTACATCGTTGGAACGCGCCGGCTTTTATAACGCACGCGTCGAACATTCTAGCCGTATCACGAGTCGTCGTGGAAGCTCTGGAATAATCTTGAGTGTTAGCGTCTTGCGTACAATCTTAACAGAACGATCTACTACAAGCGAGAAGCTTCTGGAACAATAAGGCGCGGTCTGCGCCGAGTACTGCTGATAGTCTTTGTGGGCGGAAACCGAATACAGTGAAAGAAACGCGCGTGGCAATATGGTCGTCAGCCAGGAACTTGTTTTCCAAACGCAGCTGTTGTATAAAATGCCTGTCAGCTGATGGTGCAGTGATGTCGTGGCATATCACCGGAACGACAATAGCTTTGATAAGGTAAACCTGGGTGACTTGTTGACTGCGTAAAGGTACCTCAACTATTTTCCGACGTTCAGTTCGAGTAGGGGACGCGCTGCCGAACGTGTTGAACGATATCCTAGTATCTCCTACGACCTTGAAATTCATCTTCATGGCTACTTCTTTGATGAAGGACCTCTGGCTTCCACCATCCAGAATGCCTCTGACACAGCGGTGCTCGTTATTGTGGACGATCAAGGCACGAAAGGTCTGCAGATATACTTCGTTACCCTTGTTGTTTACTCTCTGCCTACTGCACGACAACTCTGTGGAGTTTGACACTGCTGTTTCGGGGGAAACGAATACTGCTGTGCAGCTTCCTGTTGCATCTGCATTGCCCCGTGATTTGCAGTACGATGGATCGCACATGCTTGTTGCATGTCTCCCATGGCAAGATGAGCACGTTAGCTTAACATGACGGGCTCGTGCCTGGTGACCCCTGGACGTGCAGCGAAAACATCTGTTGTCCTTGGAAAGTCTCTCCTTCTTGGAAGCAAGAGACAGGTCGCTGTCACAAGCACGCGTGCCATGCTTCTTCAAGCGGCAGTAGAAGCAGTCCGCTTTCTTTACAAATGAATTGTGCAAAACAGAAGCTGTGGCACCTTTTACTGTCGTTTCAGGTCGTTCAGAACGTTTTTCGCTAGGCGTCATGCATTGCTCACGACTTTCCAACTCGACACGAAAAATGCTAGTAGTTCTTTCAACTTGGCGTCTGAGGAAGCCGCTGCTGAAGCTGATGCAGATACAGATTGAGCGCCGTTTGATGAGTCACTCCTCAATGCTTTAGCTCTTGCTCTCTAGTAAAATGTTCAGTGTGCTATATTTATATGTTACCCACTCCTGCTTACGGCTTCATTTTGAAGCCAGCAGAAACCCTGTAAATAAATAAATAAATAAATAAATAAATAAATAAATAAACGCAAGAACGATGTCGTACGGTAGAGCCTTTTGCAGTATGTCGATAAGCATGGCGGAGAAGCTTAGGGTAGGCACGTTGAGAGAATTCAGGCAACGAATGTGCAGCTGCGTAGCATCGTACATTCGTCTCAAACCTCGCCGTCAGTGCCTTGCTTAACGTGCCCAAGGTTCCTTAGAGCGGGTAGGTGGTGCTGTTCCATTCGGTTTCTGTCACCAAAGCGTTCCTTGAGGATATCGATAGCGTCGCTGTAACATGACTCAGATGTTGGCAGTCCTGCTATGGCCGCTGCTGCTTCTGCGGCAAGATATCGCCGCAGGTAAAAAAACTTCGTTGTGGACGAGAGGGTGTTATTTAGGCGAACTGTCTGCTCGAACTGTTCCCCAGAATCCAGCCCACTGATTTATGTCTCCCTTAAACGTTGGCATATCGAGCTTGGGAAGACTAGGTCGCGGGAAACTGCGCGGTAGAACAGCGTTCTCGAGGACGTTAGGCTGCACAGGTGGCGTTTGCGAAGTAGCAGCACGATCTCTCTCGGCTCTTTCCAGCGCCTCGATCCGACAAGTTAATTCGGCAAGCATGCTGATTGCCTCGTCGTTGTTCTCGGCAGCAGTCTCATATTCGACAACTAACTCATCCACCGGTAGGTGTTCGATCTTCGATAGCCTGTCGTTACTTGAAGAAAGACGATCACGCATACCTTTGAGCTTGGTAATGTCAACATCGGGCGTACTCAGAAGAGATCTGGCTTCCTGAATGACCTTGGTATTCTGTGCTCGTCGGGACGCTCGCTTGGCCTTCAGTCAATCCATTCGTCGAAGTTAGGCGCGATCTCGCAGCTGGCTTGCCCTGGAGTCAATCTTCGCGTCGGCGTTTATCGTTCCTCACCTGTAGTGGCAGAGTAGAAAGCCCCTCGATGCATGCGAAAAGAGTAAGACGTGTCCGCACGGGGTTTTCGGCACCAAAATAATGTTAAAAACGCGAGATACTGACGCAGACACAGAGGGCCCATTCGAACCTCATCGTCTTCTTCTTTTCTCTACGAGCCCCCATCCTTTATTGAACCACTTCTTTTTTCTACAACAGCGATGTGAAAAGGCGCGTCGGTCAGTTTTGCGGCGTCGTCCGATTTGTTGAGAATGCTTACTGGCTCGTACGTCGATAGCCAGTTTTCCACGTCATTGCCGTTGAAAAACAGAAGGTCCCCATGGCGAGGGCGGCCACAGCACACGGTGGACGGGGCAGTAGGCGCATCCGGGGACGTCTGCTGAGATGCGTCTTGAGATATAGTTGAATTGATGGTACGGGATCGAAGTCAGGGCCGAGCACTGTCGGGGTCGACCAGTAGCTCAAGCAATGGTTAGGCAAGACCTGTTTGCCGGCCTTGTACGCAACCCGCCAAAGACTGTCACGGAATTTGTCTCGGAGGCCACGACGATCGAGAAGGCGCTGGAGATGCGTACTAGCCGGTACAACCGCCGCATTCCCTCGACGACCTACGGGGAAGTTCAAGCGCTATATCCCGACGACCTGCGCGACACCATCAGAGCAATTGTTCGGGAGGAGCTGCGCAAATTCTTGCCAACTTCGCAGCCTGAGGTGGAGCCGATCACCGACGTCGTGCGCCAGGAAATCCGGCAAGTTCTTGGAGAAGCTGAACCAGCGCAGCGTGAGCCACAAGCGATGAGCTACGCTGCTGCAGCTCGTCGTAACGCTCCCCCGCCGCGCCGACGTGAAGACTTCGCACCACCGCAGTTCCGCCGCCAGACTTTGCCGCCGCCGCCACCGACGCCATACCGCCCACCCACCGGCCAGCGTTCCGCTCCGAGGAAGACCGACGTTTGGCGCGCCCCTGACCACCGCCCCCCTGTGCTACCACTGCGGAGAAGCTGGCCACACCTACCGCCGTTGCCAGTACCGCCAGATGGGCCTACGCGGTTTCGCCGTCGATGCGCATCGCCGACTACCTCGCAGGAGCTCAGTGGACGCCCCGACGACCTTCCCGCTCACCGTCGCCCGGCCGCTACATGTCACCGCACCGCCGGCAGTACACTGGCCCAAATCGGGGCCGGTCACCTAGCCCGTACCCGGGAAACTAAGGGCAGCAACCGATGGAGGTGCGGTTGCTGTTCGACGAAATGCCGAAGATCCTCCGCGGCCGCCGACGACGACAACGCGACGAGACCTGCGCAACACGACGCGAAGCAGACGAAGCCCTACCGATGAAACCTCGCGGACCGAAGAAAACCTGACGACGCAGCATGGAAGCACCACAACATTTCGACGCAGCCGTGATCCGACGCCGCGACCCAACCTCAACGCACGACGACGAACCAGCGACCTCGACGTAATATTCGACGGGCACGTCACCGCTCTCGTCGACACTGGAGCCGACTATTCCGTCGTCAGTGGGTCTTTCGCGACGAAGTTGAAGAAAGTAAAGACTGCTTGGCAAGGCCCTGAAATCAAGACCGCTGTGGGTCATCTAATAACGCCGGCCGGTGTCTGTACCGCAAGAGTGACCATCAATAACCGGACTTATCCCGCCAGCTTTCTAATTCTGCAGCACTGCTCCAGGGATGTGATACTGGGGATGGACTTCCTAAGTCAACACGGCGCCGTCATCGACCTGAGGTCTGAGTCGATAACACTGACTTCAGATAAAGCGTTGCCGCCCCACACGTCGCCGGAGAATCATCCCTTGAATGTAATAGAAGAGCAGGTCACCGTCCCGCCTCTTTCCAGCGTCGTCATTTCCATCGGCACCGAAATACCTGCTAACCTTGAAGGCGTCGTCGAGGGCGATCAGCACCTGCTTGTGAACCGTCAGATTTGCGTCGCAAGAGGCATCGCCGAGTTGCGCGACGGCAAAGCAAAGGTACTGCTTACAAACTTCAGCCACGAATATAGGCACCTCAACATTGGTACGACAGTCGCCTACATCGAGAAATTCGTGGACAACAGCAATGCTTTCGCCCTCTCCGATACTGCCGAACATTCTTCGACGAATCGAGGTCCCGAAACAGATTTCGACGTCAACCCCAGCCTCCCAAAGCAGAAGCAAGACCAGCTCAAAAAATCAGCTCCTGCATTTCAAGGACTGCTTCTCATCGTCGTCAACAATTCGACAGAGCCCCAGTCGCCAAACATCATATCATAACTGAAGAAAGTGCCCGACCAGTTCGTCAGAGCCCGTATCGAATTTCGACGCGAGAACGCGAAGCCGTAAAGACGCAAGTCGACGAAATGTTACGCGACGACATAATCCAGCCGTCCAAGAGTCCCTGGGCGTCTCCCGTGGTGTTGGTGAAGAAGGACGGGACGCTACGTTTCTGCGTCGACTATCGTCGCCTGAACAAGATCACGAAGAAGGACGTGTACCCCCCTTCCACGGATAGACGACGCCCTGGATCGACTCCACAACGCGAAGTACTTTTCGTCGATGGACCTGAAGACGGGCTACTGGCAAATCGAAGTCGACGAGAGAGACCGAGAAAAGACTGCCTTTATAACACCAGACGGCCTGTTCGAGTTTAAGGTCATGCCTTTTGGTCTTTGCTCGGCTCCCGCGACCTTCCAACGCGTTATGGATACTGTATTGGCCGGCTTGAAGTGGCAGACTTACCTTGTGTACTTGGACGACGTCGTTGTGTTTTCCTCGAACTTCGAAGAACACCTTCGGCGCCTTGAAGCTGTACTTCAAGCAATCAAGACCTCCAGACTCACTCTCAAGCCAGGGAAGTGCCGCTTCGCGTACGAAGAACTTTTGTTCTTGGGGCCACGTGATAAGCAAATCCGGAGTACGCCCCGACCCGCAAAAGACAACCGCCATCGCTGCTTTCCCGCCACCCACCGACAAGAAGACCGTGCGTCGATTTCTCGGCTTGTGCGCCTATTACAGGCGGTTCGTTAAAAACTTCGCCCGCATCGCCGAGGCTCTCACTAACCTCACCAGGACCGACGTCGAGTTCAAGTGGGAAACGCCGCAGGAGGAAGCATTTCAGGGACTAAAACGACGCCTGCAAACGTCTCCGTTACTTGCGCATTTCGACGAATACGCCGAAACAGAAGTACACACCGACGCGAGCAGCGTAGGACTCGGCGCTGTCCTTGTGCAGAGGACGGATGCAGAGTTATGCTAGCCGGTCGCTATCAAAGGCAGAGGCCAACTACTCCACAACAGAAAAGGAGTGCCTTGCCATCATCTGGGCTACATCAAAGTTTCGCCCCTACCTTTACGGCAGGCCCTTCAAAGTTGTGAGTGACCACCACGCCTTGTGTTGGCTAGCTAACTTGAAAGAACCTTCTGGTCGCCTCGCACGGTGGAGCCTGAGACTTCAAGAATTCGACATTACCGTCGTTTATAAGTCAGGAAGAAAACACTCTGACGCCGACTGCCTGTCTCGTGCCCCCCGTCGACCCACCGCCGCTGGACGACCAGGATGATGACGGCTTCCTGGGAACCATAAGTGCCGACGACTTCGCCGAGCGACAGCGATCGGACCCGGAACTCAGGAGCCTTATCGAATACCTCGAGGGCAAGAGCCCCACTGTTCCGAAGGTATTCAAGAGAGGACTGGCGTCGTTCTTCCTGCGAAACGGAGTCCTCCTAAAGAAGAACTTCTCGCCCCTTCGAGCCAAACACCTTCTCGTGGTCCCATCAGCAATGAGACCAGAAGTCCTCCCGGCCCTACACGATGACCCGACTGGCTGGACATCTCGGTGTTTCCCGCACGATCGCAAGAGTACAGGAAAAGTACTACTGGCCGCGCCTTGCCGCCGACGTCGCCCGCTACGTAAGGACGTGCCGGGACTGTCAGCGACGGAAAACACCGCCAACAAGACCAGCAGGCTTCCTTCAGCCGATCGAGCCTCCTCGGCGACCGTTCCAGCAGATCGGGATGGACCTCCTGGGGCCGTTCCCAGCGTCGACTTGCGGAAACAAATGGATCGTCGTAGCCACCGACTACCTCACCCGCTACGCCGAAACAAAAGCCCTGCCCAAAGGCAGTGCCGCCGAGGTAGCCAAGTTATTCGTTGAGAACATCGTCCTTCGACACGGCGCCCCAGAGGTTCTCATCACCGACAGAGGCACGGCGTTTACGGCTGACCTAACCTAGGCGATCTTGGGATACAGCCACACAAGTCACCGCCGGACCACCGCGTACCACCCACAGACCAACGGCCTGACCGAGCGTCTAAATAAGACCATCGCCGACATGCTGGCCATGTACGTCGACGTCGAACACAAGACATGGGACGCCAACCTTCCGTACGTGACCTTCGCGTACAACACGGCCGTACAAGAAACGACGCAGATGACACCATACAAGTTGGTCTACGGACGGAGCCCCGTAACGAAGCTCGACGCCATGTTACCAAACGTGACCGACGAGGAAAACATCGACGTGACCGCCTACCTACAGCGCGCCGAAGAAGCACGACAGCTCGCCCACTTGCGGATCAAGAATCAGCAGACGACTGACACCCGCCGCTACATTCTTCGACGACGCTTCGTGGAATACCAGCCCGGCGACCGCGTTTGGGTGTGGACGCCCATACGACGACGTGGACTTAGTGAAAAACTTCTGCGACGATGCTTCGGACCGTATAGGGTGCTTCGACGTCTCGGCACAATCGACTACGAGGTTGTCCCCGACGTCATTTCGAACTCTCAACGGCGGCGTGCGCGACCTGAAGTCGTCCATGTCGTGCGCCTCAAGCAGTTTTACGCGCGGTAGTGGACCTAAGGACTGTACTTTTATTTCATTGGACTTTCTTGCTTGTCCGTATTGTTTATTCAACTTTCGTGATTTATTGTCGTTATTTATTGTTGCATGTATTTTTCCCTTGTGTTCTGTTCTGTAAGCATCGGGACGATGCCTTTTCAGAGGGGGGCATTGCCACGCGCGTTTCTTTCACTGTATTCGGTTTCCGCCCACAAAGACTATCAGCAGTACTCGGCGCAGACCACGCCTTATTGTTCCAGAAGCTTCTCGCTTGTAGTAGATCGTTCTGTTAAGATTGCACGCAAGACGCTAACACTCAAGATTATTCCAGAGCTTCCGCGACGACTAGTGATAAGGCTAGAATGTTCGACGCGTGCGTTATAGAAAAGCCGGCGCGTTCCAACGATGTACAGTTGATCGACGGCCGACGCTCTGTTCGCCGCTATCAGTGCCAGTGTGTATTGCTGTAATCTGACTTTCCGTTTACCGGCCACAAGTTCGGCCCAAATAAACAGTTTCATTTTGAACCTACCGACTGCTGCCTTCGTCGACGTCACGACCACGTGACAATATGATCGTGCACGTCGATGAAGAGCCAGAACTTAGTGTTCTGATCCGATCGGACTATCTGTGGAACATTCTGACTGGTGAAGTCATTCGCAGCACGGAAGTTCAAGGGCTCACAGCCGTCAACACTTGCTTCGGATGGACGCTGCAAGGACCGATTCGTCAGAGAGGCTTTCTCGATCACAGCACTAACTTGATGGTTTATGTTATGCGAGTGGACATCAGCAAAGTTGAAGATCAAAGAACTTCGCAAATTTTACGATATTTCTGGGAGCTGGAAACAATGGGCATAGAGGACGTTTATGATTCGTAGACAAGCAAGACCCTGGATCACTTTCGAAAGACCAGCCGAAAGTCCAACGGCACATACTCGGTCTCTTTGCCGTGGAAAGAGGGATGCAAGCACCTGACCGGTGATAATCGCGACATTGCCGTCAACCGTCAAGAGAAGCTGGTGAACAGACTATCGCGACAAGAAGGATTGCTAGACCGCTACGATACAGTCCTTCGACAGTATATGTTGCATGGTCACGCTGAAGTTGTGCCCAAGGATGTTGGTGATCACCATCCGGTTTACTACATGCCACACCGGGAGGTCATCAAAGAAGAGTCACTGACCACCAAACTCAGGGTTGTGTTCGATGCATCGTCCCATGGCCCAGGGCTACTCTCACTCAACAACTGTCTGGAAGAGGGAGCCAATCTAAATCCAGAGCGTCTGCGCGTGCTACTTCGTTTTCGACGGTTCTTAATCGCCTGAACTCGGACACCGAAAAAGCGTTCCTGCAGATTGAAATACAAGAGCCAGACAGAGACGCCTTCCGATTTCTTTGGTTCGATAAGGTACCCAAAGAGAAGAACACTAATGTGGTCGAATGGCGCATGACGCGCGTGCCTTTCGGGTCAACGTCAAGCCCATTTCTGCTGATGGCTAATATCTATAACCATCTAGACAACGCTGGTCCTCAAGACGAGGTGCTAGTGGCGAATCTGAAGAAGTCATTTTATGTTGATGACTTGCTTATTAGAGCGGATACGTTCAAAGAAGCCATTGAAGTTTACGAAAGAACGAAGGCAATCATGAATGACGCTGGGATGAACCTTCGAAAATGGAGAACCAATGACAACACACTGCAAGAAGTTTTTCTGACGAAGGAAAAGCCGATAGATGGAGGCATTAATGACACTACGACTGTATTGGGCATGCAGTGGAATACAAATTGCGACAATTTTGAATTTACTCTCAAGTCAGTAATGGAACACTTGACATCAAGAAAGGCAAATACAAAACGGCATCTATTGAAGACGGCCTCCAGGATCTATGACCCAGTCAGGAACCTTGAGTATGGAAGAATTAATGGCCTTGACATTCAGCGTTGGTTTAGACGGCGCGGAATTGGAAGCGTGGTTTGAAGAGCGAAAATCTCGAGTGCTTGAGCAGAGGGTCGCAGAACGAGAAGCAATAAAGCAAGCGCTGAAAACGCCGCTAGCAATTATTTGTTTCATTTATTTTCTTTTTTTTTAAATTCTGTTACCCTCAATCGCCGAAGCATTACAGAGGGGAGCGGCTTACAACATGAAAAATACAAAGCAGCGAAACAAAACGTGTTATTTTGTACATGAGCCAGACTAAAGCAAATAACATCTCTACTCAATGAAACGCAACAAAAGTGAAACGTAAAAAAATATATGGGAATCACAAAGAGAAAATAGTGAATGTGGTAAAGTTATACAATACTAGCAACAAAATGTAAAATTGAGAAATGAGAAATTAAGAAAAATGACATTAAAAAAAATCAAGAAACTGCTGGAAAACGCCGACATCTTGACACGTGTAGACAGAAAGTCGTAGGGAGGGGGAAGAGATCGGATGACTAGGAGAGCTATCGCTAAGTAGGTGAGATGATAAATAATGACAAAAGAGGGAGTGATTAGAGATGGAAACGATGTCACCGAGGACTTCAAGAATCAGGGCAAAGTTTCTGCTAAGCAAGCTGAAGTCCAAAAGACGCCGGTAGCAACAGAGAGGCTCGAGATGGCGTTGGTGAAATATACACGGAGAGTGCGATGTGTGCTCTCACTACGCTGCCTGCAGGGGCGAACCTCGCCATAGTTTTTCTTTAGAGCCCGGGGCTCAGCTAGAGAATGGCACAGAGGTGGTTAGCCAGGAATTTAGCGATGTCCAGGTTGATCTCGACGAAGCAGAGTACGGCTTCGGAAGCACGGAACGAAGTTCCATAAACGATGAGTTATGCTTTAAGACACTTGAAAAAAGCCAGCAAAAGCACGGGACACAAGAAAGAGGCAGACGCAAAGACTGCTGTTTTTCACAGTTTTTCACTGGGTTACGTTGTAGGTGATACTGATTTGCTGCACATGCGTTGTGAGGTTTCTTAGATGAATGTTTCTCTTCAATAAAGTCCCAGTTGTTAGTTCCAGCAGTGTTTGCGTCTGCCTCTTTCTTGAGTCCCGTGCTTTTGCTGGCTTTCTTCAAGTATCATGAACCAACTGGCCCAGATTTCAACCCTTTTGCTTTAAGGCTGCTGAGATTTCCATAGAATTAACAATAAAAGCTGTTCAAGGTGATGACGGTGAATGCCGTGCAGTGAACTCGGAAGTGGTTACCACAGATTCGCCAAGTGGGCCGCGAGCAGCGGCAACAGCTGATGCAGACATGTTTATTCACCACGGCAATAACAAACACGATAGGAAAGGGAGGCCAACTTCCCCGGTCAGTGAAAATGAAACTAATCAGAGTACGGAAACAGAGTGCGGAAACACAGGTTAAAGGTGTTCGAATAAGGTCGCAAGATATAGGTCAATATATGTTGAAAACCAGGAAGCGGAGCCGAAGTAAAGAACGTCTTGTTTATTCGACGCTGGGTTCAAAACTAAAAGAAAAATGGAATGCGGGCGCGCGCTTCGGTCCACGCTCTCTTGTCACTTCTTCGTCTTCACCGCTCGTCCGAAATAATATTTAACAGCTCCCGGCCGAACAATTTGCGTGGGCTTGCTTCTTTCAAGACGATTGCTTGCTAGATATGGAGGCTTGTGCAGCTGATTCCAGGTGATACAACATTTGTATCGGTCTCTTCAACGTGGTGCCACCAGAAGTGCGCACATTGCATGACCGAACTTTGCCGTCCTTGCCCTGAAATAATTCCGTAATCTGTCCCATCTTCCACGATTGCCTCGGTGTATTTAATTCCTTTATCAGCACAATGTCTCCTTTTTTAACTGATTCTGTGCTTGTAGTTTCATTCACATGAGCTGAACGAAGTTCTTGGAGGTACTCTCGTCGCCACCTGTTCCAAAGATTGTTTAACACTTGTTATCTGTGCTTCCATCTTCTTTGAAGTATGTCGCGCGACGACGACGTTTCTTCGGATGATGTGTTCATACAATCTGTAGGAAGCATAGTCAGTCGTTGGCCTATGAGGAAATGGCTTGGCGTAAGTGGAGTTGGTTCAGATGATTCTGTATACACAAATGTGATTGGTCGCGAATTTATCATTGCTTCAACTTGAATGAGGATGGTCGAAAGTTCTTCATAATTAAAGTAATGATTCCCCAGTGTTTTCTTCAATGTAGACTTCACAGATCTAATTAGTCGTTCCCAAAATCCTCCCCCACCAGGGAGCCTGTTCGATGATGAATTTCCAAACGATCCTGTGACTTGCGAAATACGATTGTACTTCTTGTGATTTCATTAACTCATGAAGTCGCTGAATCTCCCTTGAGGCCTTTCTGAAGGTCTTGGCATTGTCGGAGTATACAATCCTACAAATGCCTCGTCGTGCCACAAACCGTTTGAAGGCTAGTAGGAATTTGTCGTAAGTAAGACTGGTGACGAGCTCCAAATGAACAGCTCTGACGACTGCACATGTGAAGATCAGTATGTAGCTCTTTTTTCGTATTATCTCCCTTATCTTTCTGTAGAAGGGGTCCGGCAAAATCTACACCACTGACTTCGAAAGGTGGAGAGGGCTGGACACGGTCGGCTGTTAGAGGTGCGAAGGGCTCCGAGTATGGCTTACAGGAAAATCGTCGGCAGACTGTGCATTCGTGAATGATTTTCTTTACGACCTGCCTTGCTCTCAGTATCCAGAACCTTTCTCTCAGTTCCGTCATGAGTAAGCCGAGTCCAGCGTGTAAAAGCCGTTCATGTTCTTTCTTCACCAACAACTTTGTGAATGTGTCTGAAGCAGGAAGCAGAATAGGGTGTTTGGAACTTTCGCGGAGGTTGCTGAACTGAAGTCGACCTCCTAAGTGAAGAAGCCCTTTTTCGTCGTGATATGGACTGAACCGCTGAAGTGCAATGTTCATTCGTCGGACATCCGGTCCAAATACTTCATCTTGCGTTCGACGTATCCAGTAAATTTCAGCCTCATGCAATTCAGTTGCGTCTAGAGGTCCTTTCTTTCTGGCGTCTGGGTCTGGGTGTCGGCTATTCCTAGTAAAACGCTGTATCCAGGCAGTCGTACGCATCAGTCGGTTATAAGAGCTGTAGTCATCGATGTTTACAATCGTAGGTTCTGGTCGTACAGCTGTTTTCAAACACTTAGTTTCTTCTTCTGCTTCGACTGTATCCTCACTATAGCAAGGTTCGTCGAATGTCGTCTCAGTGTGGAGAAAGTTTGGTCCTTTCCACCAAAGCGAACTTTGTAGGAGTTGCTCCGCGGTGGCTCCTTTGGACAGCAAATCGGCTGGATTTTGATCACCTGGGCAATGTGTCCACATATCCACTTCCGTTAGGGAGAGTATCTCCGCGACTCGGTTTGCCACGAACTGTTTCCAGCGCTTGGTTGAACTTCGTAGCCAATGAATCACGATCATAGAGTCTGTCCACATAACAGTTTCAAAATCTGGTAGGTTTAGGGCACGTTTCACTGTTGCAATAAGTCGAGCTGCAACTTGTTGCCGTCAGAAGTGCGCGCTTCGCACGCGCAAACTTTGTCGTCGCTGCCCGTAAATTTTTCTGTGACTTGTTCATTTTACGCACCTGCCTTTTCGAGTTTAATTCATTTACTTCGATGTCTTCGATCTTCCCTGACTGTGTGCTTTTAGTCACATAGACGTGAGCTGAGTAAGCTTGTTGGATGTACTCTCTTCGCCACCGGTTGCCGAGATTGCTGAACAATTGTTCTCTGCGATTCCGTCTTCGTTGTAGCATTTCCCGTGAAGACTCTCTCTCCTCAGATGGTTCGATCGTTGCTCTGCTTTCTCGCTGCTTCGGGTGCTTTGCTCGGGAAGAGGCGTCGAATACCACCTGTACTATTATCGTAGATCCGTGGCGTCTCCTTACAATTCTGTGTGTCCCGTTGTACGGCACATGCTTTCTCGAGCTGTCCGTTTTGTCGTTGTCTGCGAAGTCATTGTTGTCGTAGCTGGTTATCGCAGTGGCATATTCCTTCTGAAACTTTGTTTCTCGACGTAGCCTACTCTGAATGGACTCCAGCATCTTGAAAGCTGCAACTTTGTTGTCTTTAATGTGCCAACAGTCGCCACGTCTAGGAAGTTCAACTTCGTAGCATTCATTGTCTTTAAGAGTTGATTCAATGGAGCCGCTTTTGTCATCTTTCGAAGGTATGTCTTCGTTGGTCGGTCTTAGATGTTCCACTTCCCAGAAAGACCTCAGTTGCTGAGAGACGTTGGCTTTCGTTAGGCATATGTTGAAGGTCCTTGCCGTTTCTCTCTCGTTGAACTTGGACAAACTTCTGGTATCTCCATGTAGTGTCCATCCCATGATTGTTTCGATCGCCGTCAAGGACTCGTCCAGTCGCTTAATGTTTCCGTTGACAACTCGCCAGTAATAGTCTGCTCCTATAAGCACGCCTATTCCAGGCTCAGGAGAGACGTGAAATACAGTGGCGTCAGCCAAACGCAAGTCCTTGTCCTTCACCTTTTCTTGTACGCCTGTTTCTGTCAATGTTGACAAGTCGTTGCATATTTGGGGAACTTCTATGGCCTCTATTTCAAGCGATCTTGAATCGTACTGACTATGTAGCGTGACTCGTACTCTGCGATAATATTTGCGAGGTGCTGAAATGTTTCCAAATCCCGAGATGGTGAGCTTCTCTTCGGCTAACACTGTGGTTTTCAGCTTCCTAGACAAGTCTTCCGTAATGAAGCTGCGTTGACTGCCTCCATCAATCAACATTCTTACGAGGTGTTTTCTTCCAGTGCCTTGAGCCCAAACTTGCGCGGTCTGCAGAAGCACTGCGCTCGTGAGCGAGTCTGTACAGGTAGATGAGCTGGAAACAGTTGTTTGCACCTCTGTGTTTTTCCTCCTCCATTCTGTGTCGCACATGGGTGTAATATGTCGTCCCTTACATTTCGCACAGCTTAATCTCTTCCAGCTTTTGCAATCCTTCGATCGGTGAAATGGTCTAGCGCATCGGAAGCAACATCCCAACTTGCGCAGCTGCTCTTTTTTCTCATCTAATGTTAGTTCAGCTGGGCAGGTGTTCACCGAGTGATCTTTGCCATCACAGAACATACAACTCTCTGGAGGGAGTTTCACGGTTAGCATAGACGCTGAACCTCGGTTATCTTCATTAGATTTTGGTTTGCCGGTTGGGCCTCGTTCTCTGTGGTCAACCGTCATCAGCAACGCCTGTTCCCGGCTTCTCACTTCAACGCTCAAGAAATCGAGAAGACTAGACAATTCATCTAGTTGTCCACTAGTACCGCTTCTATTTGTCGAAGCCAAGGTGCGCTGAGTATAACGGAGTACCATTTCTTGCGGGAGGTTCTGTATTACTGCTGTTTTCAGTAACACTCCATACTCTTTCTCTTCGACACCAAGGCTACAGAGGGATCTCACGCGAGTTTGCACCTCTTCATACAGCCTTTAAAGCCCTTCGAAATCTTCGCATGAGCGGACTTTACGTAGGTTTAGAAGCCGACGCATGTGGTCGTTGACAATCAGCGACTTACGGCCAAATCTTTCTTTGAGAAGATCTATAGCTGTGCTATAACTTTCGTTGGTTGTGGCCAGGCCGCTAATGACACCTTCCGCTTTAGCCGACAGGTAGCTCCGAAGATACTTCAATTTGTCTACGTCGGCGAGGTGTCGGTTTTGGTGAATGGTCGACTCAAATTGATCCCAGAATTCAGGCCATTTAATGTGGTCACCATGAAACTTCGGTACATCGAGCTTAGGTAGCTTAATCTGGGCACGAGCTTGCTGAGAGTCATCAGGAGATGCATGCGTAGTTACGGCTTGAGGTACGGATAAAATACGTTCAGCGCGGGACTTCGCGAGGACGATAGAATCTTGGTATTGCCCGACGCTTTGCATCTCATCCTCAAGGTTATCGTCAGTGACATGCTCTTCTATCTGGCTGTCAAGGTCCGTTAACATCGTTTCCTTTATCTTCAATAGGTTAAGATGGTCAGTTAGCTCACCAGTTGGCGTTGGTTCCGTCTGCATAAGAGTCGTCATCTCGTTGATGATCCTGGTGACTGCAGCTCGAACAGTAGTGCGTTTCCGTCGTAGCCTTTCCATGTCGTCACGTCGAGAATAGCAGGGCTCGTGATGACGTGGATCGTTCGCTTCTCTCCCAACGTCGTCGCGTTGATCGCGTCGATAGGCCGTCCTCTTCACAGAGCTCGCTTCATCGTTAGGGGTCTTCAACTGTTCGTTTCATCCTGGTCACGGTACCATGATGTTGAAAACCAGGAAGCGGAGCCGAAGTAAAGAACGTCTTGTTTATTCGACGCTGGGTTCAAAACTAAAAGAAAAATGGAATGCGGGCGCGCGCTTCGGTCCACGCTCTCTTGTCACTTCTTCGTCTTCACCGCTCGTCCGAAATAATATTTAACAATATAAAAAGGAAAGAACCTCACCTGGTGGCTTAACTGGAAATGAAACGTCTTTTCAAGATTATATTTTTATATGGTCGTTGCTGTGTTTTCTTCGTCCATACACTGGGACTGCTGCGCTTCCGACAGCTACAGCGTGCGACGTTGCTTCGTTCCTGCTTCGTCGATTTATCCTGCGTCGCAGGGCACTCCAGCAGCTTCACTCCTCGGTTGTATTCGTACACGCAACTGCTAGTTTTTATAGACTTCCAATTACCCCCGGGACGAAAAGGAACCCGTCCGCCGACCTAACAACTTGTAACTATCAGTGGAATATAGTACGGCTTGAGACACTAGATGTTATCAATGTCGTGTCCGCGACTGCGGCTGTCCAGGACAGTTGAACGGGTTCAATCGCATAGTTGACGGCCGACGCGCGTTCGACGACTCGATAGGGACCTTCATACTTGGGCAGTAAGCTGGAGAAGAGGAAAGGCACAATGGTAGGAACTGAGAGCCACAAAGCGCTCCAGGAAGGAGGGTGGGTCCATAAGTAGTGTCGCCGCGAGTGCTTTTCTGGTGGTTTTGGTCATTGAAGGTAAAGGACGATGTGAGTGTTGCGTTGTTATGGTGTTATGAGATGTAGCCACAGACACCCACGAAAGGACGAGGCCGTTTGCACACCACATTTAATGCATACACTGACAGCAAGCACACCTCACACTGAACCCAAACTATCACTACGCAACTAAACCGTGGAATCAGTCCTAAACTAAATATTCCTAGGAGATCGGAGAAGCGAGGCACGAGCGCCGGTCTCACCAAGGTGCGTGGTGGATCGCAGGTTGCAGAGTGGAGCTCGCAGACAGATGGACGGAACAGTCTTCCAAGGCTGCTGGTCGAAGAGGAGGCACCGATGCTGTAGCCGCGTCCCGGCCGGACACCTACGCCAGAGCTCGTGCCCGAAGCCCGACAGCTCTGCGTGTCCACGGGCACAGGACGTCTCGAGAAAGGAACCGTCAGAGACGCGTCGCCATGGCCTGATTGTACGTGGCAGGTCCTTCCGGGCTCAGATGGTCACCAAGGCACGGGTCTGGAACCCGACCGCCGAGGAACGTGGCCCGGCTTCTTCGCCGCTTCTCTCGTGTCTCTGTCTCTTGCCACCACACCTCGTCTTCTCTTCCTAGCGCATCCCGTGGCCTACTAAAATTGCTGCTCGCTCTTTTTTAGCATTTTATTTTTCAATGCTCGTGCCACTTTTGTCTTCTTCAACTCGATCTTGTGATGGCGCGTATTTTGAACAATAGCACACGTCACTCATCGCAAATGCCCCCCCTTTCATTATTAAAATACTGCGCTATAGTTACTGGGATATAAAAAGTTAGAAAGGACACACGTTACGTAGTGGAAATGACAAGCGCAACGTAGTGGACACAAGTGCGTTGCGCTTGTGTATTTCAATCATGAAAAACCAACTAGCCAAATACCTAACTTTGCCCCCTTTCATCTAGTTTTTTTTCTAAAAAAACTGCTGCGACGTGCTCGCCATATACATTACTGCACTGCACATGTCCACCGCACAGTTCACTATACAGTCCTAACCATCAAGCTTGTTCACCATATTTCCATTCATCATAAATGTTTGTATTCCAAACCAACAGTTCACGAGACAGTCGAAGAGCTACACTGCATAATAAACTTAACACTTCACGTGCAAACACACAACAAGCAGAATGTGTACAAGAAATTAATTCCGTTGCCTACAGTCACAACCAAAAGAACCAGAGGACATTGACCCTGACCAGGGCCGTAGAAAGGGGGGGGGGGGGGGCCTAGGGGCCCGCCCCCCCCCCCCCCCTCAATCCGAATTGCGGGGGGCGTTTTACCGAGAAAAAATAAGGAAAATAGGGGGTTTTCAAGGTTTTCAACAGGTGCCCCCCCCCCCCCCCCGAAAAAAAATTTCTGGCTACGGGCCTGACCCTGACACTCAAGGAATAGCGTCCCAGATGAGACGGATGATATAGGCCTGCGATCTGCCACAAAAAGGCGGGGACGCTTGCAGCGTTTCCTTGCAGACGTGTCATAATCTCAATGGCACTCAGACGCCCTGCGCATTTGACAGCCCAGCAAACATTGGAACACAGATGGACGCATTGCTTCCACACGCCCCGAGTCAGACGTGTCTATTGAGTGCTTTAGGCACGTCAACGCCTTGTCTGCAATAAGCTGGCTGGGGTTTGAAACTCCCAAAACGGCCATCTGCATCCGAGTAAGCACCAACTGACCCCTCGAAATTCTTATTGCTCAAAGAGCACTGCTTCTTTTTTTATCCAGAGGCCGTGGCACTGCAGTGACACTCCGCTATTACCTTCAATCACACAAGTCACTTTAACGGTTGTTTCTTCACCAGTTTCGACCTTTCCAGTTACGCCACTAGGTGCGGCCCTGTCCAGGTAATTGATGACCCTTCTTGCGACCTTATTGTAACACCATTAACCTTTCTGGTGCGCTAAAACCAAACCGCTGAAGGCCTAAATATTTCCTCTGAAATCACCGGCCACTGCAACCTAATGCGATGCTTAAGAAAAGGGGAGCTTCGACGGCGATGGTGGGGTGCGAGCCTAAGATGCTTCACTCCTAAAAAGGGGAGAAGGTTTTTTTAGGAGCGAAGCTCCTTAGGCCCGCACCCTGCTGTCGCCGCGTCCGTCGCCACCGTCGAAGCTCCCTGCAACATAGATGCGGTGCCGGCGCAGAAAGACAATAAAACGCCACGTGCGCTGAACGCCGAGCAGTTTGGTTCTAGCGCACCAGAAATGCGAGGTGAAAATAAAAGAAGTAAGCTCTGTACACAACTTGTTATAATGGTCTTGTTCACTTTCACCACCTTTATCGTGGATTGTGAAATGACAACCGTCATTCTAGCGCACTACGGGCGCTTTGTCGGAGGTAGTAGCAGACGCTCTGCCCACCCGGCACCGGCGCAAAAAGAAAATGAAACACCGCGCGCGCCGGACGCCACGCGTGGCGTTCCGTCGGCTCCGTCGAAGCTCCCCGCGGCATCACCTCTCGAACCCCTCTCCCACCTATCTCCCTCTCCTTGCGCTGCGCGCGCCTCACACTCACTCGCTCAGTCGTTTCTGCCACCGAGCGGAGCAGACGCTCTCCCCAACCGCTCCCCACCCTACCGCCTTCATGAAAGCCAGCAGCGAGATCAAGCGCATTGTCATTTGCGTCCCATTTCTAAACAATGCTGGCTACCCTAGGGCCCTCATCAAAGCAGTCTCCGAAAGGCTATTGAAGGATATTCAAGCCCATAAAAATGTTGGCCAAAACAAAAACGGTCCAAAAGAGGAAAAACATGGTCGTTATACCATATGTGGTTTGCGTGACCAACAAACTGAAGAAAATAGCCAGGAAAGAGGGTATCCCAGTTACATGTTTTGACATTCTCAGGCTTAGGTGCACATATATACCCCATAAAGTGAAATGGGTGATAACCGCCGCCGTAGCTCAGTTGGTATACCAACGGACGCGTTATTCTGAGGCCGCAGGTTCGATACCTGTCAGCGGCAAGTTGTCTTTTGGTGCAGTTTACTTACTACGAATGACATCCCATATACTTTCCTTGGCTTTCTTATCTGTTAGTTCAAAATATTGTTGTTTCTAGCACACTAAAACGAGCCCTTCTATTGCCCCTTTTGTTCATTCATAGCGAGGGCCTCGTTCGGGCAGACAGGATGCCTTAAGATATTGTCACGGGTATGGAAATGCTACTCCGGCACAGCCGCTGAAATGGCACCGAATGGAAGAAGACGACAACGTTCGTGTTGTGGGGCTGAGTCTGGGCTGCTTGGTGGATTCGTGATTCCGTGCCCTCTGTGCAGTGTCATCTCGATCAGTTACTGATTGACGACATCTAAATAAATACTCCCCGTAACATCTTTGGTGGAGGTTGCGGGTCTTACAACAGCCCGGCTCTGGATCTCCGTAGCGGCCGCCACCTTCGTCCAGCCACGATGCCTGAAGACGGCGCGCAGTCTTCGCAGTCTTCGCAGTCGGCCCCAACTCCATCCCCTGTGATCCCTTCACACCTTCTCGATTCTGGTACTTTTTGCGGCACCGATAAACCTGACGTCGAGGAATGGCTCGTCTTGTACGAGCGCGTCAGCAAGCATTACAGGTGGGACGAGACACTTATGCTGTCAAACATCATATTTTACCTAAGGGGTACAGCACGCGCGTGGTACGAGACGCATGAGGAAGAACTGACAAGTTGGGACATGTGTAAGCAGAAGCTCCGCGACTTGTTCGGCCGCTCAGTTGCTCGACAGATGGCAGCCAGGCAAGAACTCGCATCGCGAGTTCAGTCGTCTACGGAGTCCTACGTCGCCTACATTCAGGACGTGCTATCCCTGTGCCGCAAGTCTGACAAAGACATGACAGAGCTTGACAAGGTCAGCAATGTGTTGAAGGGCATAGCTGACGATGCCTTCAACATACTCATCTGTAAGAACTGTGCCACTGTTGACTCCATCATCAGTGAATGTCGGCGCTTTGAACAAGCTAAAAGCAGGAGGATTACTCAGCGCTTCAACCGCCTCCCGAACACCGCTGCGACTTCCTCGTGCGAAGATCCTGTGATGCCACACCCAAGCACGAACTCTACCATCACCAAGATTGTTCGCCAAGAGCTGGAAGCTATGGCCCCCCGCCTCCTATGCGCCCCCTGCACCAGACAAATTGGCAACGGTATCCCTAATCCAAGCCGTCGTCCGGCACGAATTTGCCAACCTGGGCGTGCTACTTCCCCCAACCACTCGTCTTCCCCCAACTGCTCGACTGCCTCCATGGTGCCAAGTATTTCGCGTCGCTCGATCTTCGATCCGGATACTGGCAAATTTCTGTTCATGACCGCGACCGCGAGAAGACAGCATTCATCACACCCGATGGCCTCTACCAATTTAGGGTCATGCCTTTCGGGTTGTGCAATGCCCCTGCAACTTTTGAACGCATGATGGACTCTCTCCTACGCGGTTTTAAATGGTCAACCTGCCTTTGCTATCTGGACGACGTTATCGTTTTCTCGCCCACCTTTGAGAGCCACCTCCCTCGTCTGTCGGCCATTCTTGACGTTTTTCGTCGTGCTGGACTCCAGCTCAATTCGTCGAAGTGCACCTTTGGGCACCGACAAATTAAACTACTTGGCCACCTTGTTGACGCTACTGGAGTCCAACCCGACCCCGACAAAGTCCGTGCTGTTCGTGAATTCCCGGTTCCGCGTTCCACACAAGAGGTCCGCAGCTTTCTTGGGCTCTGCTCTTACTTCCGCCGCTTTGTCGTCAATTTCGCGGACATTGCTCGACCCCTCACAGACCTCCTCAAAAAGAACGCGGCTTTTTCCTGGGGTGCGGACCAAGCACATTCCTTTACATCGATGATTTCCGCTCTCACTTCACCACCAGTGCTCGGCCCATTTTGACCCAGCTGCCCGGACGGAGCTTCGCACTGACGCAAGTGGCCACGGCATTGGGGCTATACTCGCTCAGGTACAGAATGGCACAAATAGTGTGATAGCATATGCCAGCCGTCTTCTGTCACAGTCAGAAAGGAATTATTCTATTACCGAGCGGGAATGTCTAGTTCTCGTCTGGGCCGTCGCTAAATTTCGTCCGTACCTATATGGACGTCCGTTCGCTGTCATCACAGACCATCATGCGCTGTGCTGGCTATCGACCCTTAAGGACCCTACTGGAAGACTCGGCCGTTGGGCATTACGTTTGCAGGAGTTCACGTTCACTGTGGTGTACAAATCTGGAAAGTTGCACAGCGATGCCGACTGCTTATCTCGACACCCTGTTGGTCCACCCAACGCCACCGAATTGGAAGCCGACGCTTGCGTTTTCGCCATCACAGACTTTATACACGTGGCGGATGAACAACGGCGAGATCCATCGCTACTCAGCATCATTGACCGCCTTCAAGCCGGCAACGACGACCCTTCCCTCAGCATGTTCTTGCTGCAAGGCAATGTTTTGTACTACCGCAACTTATACCCCGAGGGCGCAGAACTTTTACTGGTCGTTCCACATCATCTGCGCAAAGACGTCCTTCAACAACTTCATGACGCCCCAACTTCAGGGCATTTAGGCGTCTCCCGAACCTACGACCGTGTTCGACGAAGGTTTTTTCTGGAAGGGCCTTTATCGTTCCGTTCGCCGCTACGTTGCGGCTTGCGACCTCTGCCAACGACGGAAGAAACCTACGACTTCTCCCTGCTGGTCACCTTCAACCTATCGAAGTCCCAGCCGAGCCGTTTTACCGAGTGGGATTGGAGTTGCTTGGCCCCTTCCCAACTTCAACAACTGGAAATAAATGGGTAGCAGTAGCCACTGATTATGCCACTCGCTATGCAATCACTCGAGCCCTACCGACCAGCTGCGCAACTGGCGTTGCTGATTTTCTCCTATACGACATCATACTCCAGCATGGCGCTCCGTGTCACCTACTCACAGACCGTGGTCGCTGCTTCCTCTCTCGGGTGGTTGATGACCTACTGCGATCTTGTGCTACTCGTCACAACTTCAGCACTTCTTATCATCCTCAGACCAACGGGCTCACCGAACGCCTCAACCGCACACTGACGGACATGCTTTCCATGTACGTTTCGGACGACCACACCGACTGGGACATTGCCCTCCCGTTCGTCACCTTCGCCTATAACTCGTCGCGCCACGAAACTGCCGGCTATTCACCCTTCTATCTTCTTTTTGGCCGCGATCCGCTGTTACCTTTTGATACCCTGCTTCCGGCTGAACCAACATCCACCACTTCATACGGCAAGATGCCATCACCCGAGCTCTCATCGCACGCACGGTAGCCCGCACTCGGCTCTCACACTCGCAGTCTGCACAAAAGTCACTGTATGATAGTCGACACAGGGATGCTGAATTTTCTCCGGGCTCCCTCGTTCTACTGTGGCTCCCATCTCGTCGTGTTGGCCTCAGCGAGAAGCTCTTGTCACGATACGTCGGGCCCTACCGAGTCGTGCGCCAGGTGACACCTGTCACCTATGAGATTTCCCCGACAACCAACTCACCGACTGCTTCACCCAAAACTGACATCGTGCATGTTTCTCGTCTAAAGGCCTACAACGGTGACACGCCCTTTTAAACCTAGCAGGCACCGAGACGGTGCTTTACCGGCCGGGGTAATGTCACGGGTATGGAAATGCTACTCCGGCACAGCCGCTGAAATGGCACCGAATGGAAGAAGACGACAACGTTCGTGTTGTGGGGCTGAGTCTGGGCTGCTTGGTGGATTCGTGATTCTGTGCCCTCTGTGCAGTGTCATCTCGATCAGTTACTGATTGACGACATCTAAATAAATACTCCCCGTAACAGTATCGTGCGAGAGATAATAGGTCAGCGGCTAGATCGTAAATAGGTCACGTGCTTCGTGACACCAGCAGGCGGAAAAAGTGTCTTCCATTCTCGCCGTCATGGCTACTAGCGGCACTAGCATTCCCAGGCTTAGATGCAGATATATACCCCATAAATTCGATGATGGCATGACCGCTGCTGTAGCTCAGGCGGTAGAGCATCAGACGCGTTAATCGGAGGTCGATGTTCAAGGTGCTCTGCACCGAGGACCTGCGCAAAACCGTCAGAGCGATCATGCGAAAAGAGCTGGGCGAGCTACTACCTTCACCGCAACCTCAAGAGAATTTGATTGCGGAAATCGTAAGAAAAGAAATTCACCAGTCACTAGGCCTCCCTGAGCTACCACAGCCTGAACTTGAGCCATGACCTACACTGCTGCAGCGCGTCGTAATGCTCCCCCTGCGTGCCCACCTGAAGATGCCGCATCGACGCAGTCCCGCCGTCAGACACCGCCGCCGCCGCCACCGACGCTACCGCCCACCTGTCGACCAGCGCTGCACCCCGAAGAAGAACGACGTTTGGCGAGCCCCTCTATGGAATGCATTATACCACGCTTCCAGAAGTAAATATGAAATTTCAAAAAATCTTGTTGGTCATGCATAACCTTTATGTTGAAATTCGAAAAGATATGTTGGTCACTTGACATAGGCTGGAGCAATCGAATTGATGACCTTGTAAAGGTCACAGTAAAGTACAAGGTGTCTCCATCAAGCAGACGCGCATCAGGCCACAAAAATCGGAAAGCTGGCTTGGCAGACACACAAGCACAGCAGCAATACTTTACCAAATTGTCCGCCACGGTGAATCAGTGGCTAAGGTGCTCGGCTGCTGACCCGAAGGTTACTGGTTCGGTCACGGCCGCGGCGGTCGCATTTCGGTGGAGGCGAAATGGTACTACGGCGTCTCTCATAATCACATCGTAGTTTTAGGACGCAGAACCCAAGATAAATACTTTGCTAAATCATCGAAGAGTTGTAAACGCCGATGGAGTAGTTCAAGCGCTTATTTTCTCAATGAAGTAAATTTAGATACCTTAAAGAATCTTGGGTAGGCAAAATTAGAGTTTCTCACAGTGCTGTTTGTCAATAAAATTGTTGTTTTGGGAATGTCTGGAATTGTCATTTTATCCTGCACAAAAAAGCATGATATACCACAAGAATGTTTAAGTCAAGCATGTACCTATGCCAGAATAATAAAAAAAACAAGAGGCTAGTTTCGTTTAAAGACAACGGACGCTGTAGCGCAGGGTGACCTTGGATTAGGACAAACTTCGTCCTAGTTCGTAGCACATGCTAAAAATTTTCTGCTTAAGCAACGCCAGAACAAAAATGGAGAGACGCAACACGCGCACTAAGTTTCAATAGAATAGTTTATTGCGCACGAGGCAAATATTTACACAGTGCCGGTGCATTCACACTGCACCAAGAAGCTATGCACTGAGGTTTGTCTTTTTACGTGTCATTTTTCGAAGATATACATAGCACTATGCAGGAAAATAATTGCGCGAAACTTGAAAGGGACACCACAAAATGTTTCGCAATTTTCCTGCATAGAATGAACCAACTAGCCCCTGGAGACGTCCTGATGAACCACATAACACTCATAAGCTCACAGACTACTGCACATTCAACAAAGTTTTTTTTATCCAACAAGGACAGGAACACAGCGCTAACACAACTACAGGTTTTCCCGCTCACTTTAATCCAAGTGCCAGCTAAAATAATCCGCACGCCATTGAAATAATCTGAGATCCAAACTATTTAATCCATGTGCCAAACATTTAATCCCAGCGCCAACATACTTAATTCAAGCGCCAGCTCAAATAGGCCAGGTGCCAGTGAGTTTAATCCAATTGCCACCATCTTTAATCCAATTGCCAACAGCTTTAATTCAAGTGCCAGTCAGTTTAATTCATTCACGATAAACAGAAGGATTGCCATTTTATATAGTTTAAATGTCGGAACAATGTAAACATGAGGTGACAGGAATAATTTTTCTTTTGCCTATCCATGCTAGTGCTTATGCAATGAAGTACAGTGGTATTTCCCCCAAACGTTTTGGTAGAATCCAAAAAGCAGTGTGGTTTAATTATATGCTGGGGTACTAAATGTCTTTGCTCATAGAGCCCTTGGTAAGAGTTTAAGCATCGAGACAGTTTAATGCTTCTTCGCTACTGCATTATTCCGGGTAATCAGGTACTTCTTTGCTTGCATATGGCAGAGACTCATGTCATCTGCTAGCAGACGGCACTAAGGCTACTTTTTCGCAGAAGCGTTCGCAGTCGTCTGCTCAGCCCAGTGAGAGTGATGGTGACCGACGGACGATATTCACCCATTCTTGAAAACAGAAATAACAATTTAAAAAAAAAACGAACCTTGCATTTGTTTGGGTTTATGTGCAATTACGTTTTTTTATGGGAGATGCCCAAGTTCATGTAACAGACGACGCTAGTGTTGCTGAAGTGTGGTCACTTGGAACACGCGTGTTTTCAGAGGGGAACATTTCCAGACGACAAGAGGGCTTTCCTTGAACTCATGGCTGGACAAAGACCCCGACCAACCTCGTTGAAAAAATAGCAGAGTACCGGTGGTCGACAGGGTGAGGATTGTGGACGTCTACAGGCGTGGTGGCGACCTAAAACAACTGGCCGATGTCCTGGGCATCAACATAAAAACAGCAAGATCGATTGCCGCTACCGACAGAGAAGTATCAAAGCATGGTGGGGGGTTCTAAAAGGAAGTTTGGAGATGACGTCGTGAGAGTTTTAAGACGAATTGTCGACGAAAACTGTACTTTTACTCTAAGGCAGATAAAAGAGGCCCTGCAGGAGAAAATGCCAGGAGTAACAATCAGCGCAAGCACAGTTGATCACTTGCTAGATGCCCACAGCTATTCAGTGAAGCTGGCGACGCAGAGGCCCGCAGACCGCAAACCGTGACGACGTCAAGCACAGCCGCAATCTGTACGCCCAGTGGCTGCAGTCCGATGGACTGCGTGTGTGTGGCTTCTACTTGGACGAGACAAATTATAATATCTGGTGTTCCAGGAATTTTGGCAGGGCAACTAAAGGGCAACCAGTTGTGCACACGACCACGACGACAAAGGGAGCGAACTTGAACATCATAGCATGCATGTCCGCAAATGGAGACCAAATGGAGGCAAGCACAGAAGCTGTCTTCATTTTCGATGGCGCACCTGCTCACACTCGGGCAGAGCAGGCGGCTTTGGCTAACTCACTGCACTCTATCAAGCGCCTGCCTGCGTACAGTCCCTTCTTCAACCCAATAGAAGAAATGTTCTCAAAATTTAAGTCACACGTGAAGGCCGCGGCACCGCAAGGCATGACGAAAAAGGAGCACAGGCGTTCTTTGCTGCTGGACGCAGCTCGGCACTCCATGCAGCAGATACAGCGCGTGGACTGTGCGGCCTTTGACCGGCACAATTTTTCTTTCGTGCCTGCAGTATTGCGTGAAGATTACTTGTGAACGTCCGTCTCCTAGCCCTAGTAGACAGTGCTATTTTTAATAAATACTTACTGTCACCTGTTCTGATATTGCATTTATGGAATAATTTGGAGTATATATATATATATATATATATATATATATATATATATATATATATATATATATATATATATATATATATATATATATGAGTGTGATGACCGAAGTCGAAGAGGGAGAACTGGGTTGTGGGGTTGGGGCTTGTCTCTGGCTCAGAACAGAATAGAAGAGCGAGCCCAGCGAACGGCTGTTGTGTCTGTTTCTGTCTCTACAATATATATATATATATATATATATATATATATATATATATATATATATATCAGGTAAATTCACGATTTGCGGCATTCCCATTAAAGTGATCCCGCCCGTGCCAAACACTGACCTACAAACTGGTACATAGCAAAGTATAAACGCTCCAAACACGGCTCAAGCAAACTATTGCAGTAATATTTCTTTCACAAATAATAGCGGCGAATGCAAGTATTGCTATATTTGTGCAGTCTTCCACTTTCCGGCTATTGTCTTTAATATTGTAGGAACTGTACTTCAATTGCACTGCTGTTTTCACGCCCCATATTCCCGTCTCTTGTGCATGGATTAAACTGACTGGCACTTGAATTAAAGCTGTTGGCAATTGGATTAAACATGGTGGTACTTGGATTAAACTCACTGGCACGTGGCCTATTTGAGGTGGCGCTTGGATTAAATATGTTGGCGCTTGGATTAAATGTTTGGCACATGGAATAAATAGTTTGGCACTCAGATTATTTCAATGGCGTGCAGATTATTCTAGCTGGCACTTGGATTAAAGTGAGCGAGAAAACCGTAGTAACAATTTTTTGCGATTTTCGCAGCTTATAATATTATCAGTCCCGTGAGTTAACCTCTGATGGCTTATAAAAGCTTTGAGTTGTGCAAGAAATGTTCACAGCCACACGCTGTGCTGTGTAGTGCTAGCAACCCATCATTGACTTTATTTACAAGATTAAAATGCTCTCTTCACCTATAATCCATGCAGCTGCTTGCTTGCCCGACAGACTGCTTACTCCAGCAAAGAGGTATATGATAAGTGACAGCTTCTGCACCGACCGCATTCTATGTCGTCTCTAGCTAGCAGTTGTCTTCTTCTGTGCCCGACTCCTGATTCTGCAAATCGATTTGGGCTTTCATGGAGCTGAAAAACTATTTGTACTTTAGCACGTGACATCAACCTTATTATGTAGGGCGAAATCCTGTGCAAGCGTGCGACAACAGCTATTCATTTTGAGCGACATCACTGTTGGAACAGCCAACTAGAGCAATGGAGCGGTACTTTCCAATCGGGCCCTCTGCGGGGCTAACACTTTTGTTTGTGAGACCTGTTGTGTGTGAATCTTTCCCATGTGCGGTTTGTACCGTTGAGCTGTTGCGCTATTCAACTACAGAATAAAAAGGTTAGCATCACGTGCTAATGTACAAGTAGTTTTTTCAGCTCCATGCAAGCTGAAATCGATTTGCACAATCAGCGGTAAAGCACCAAAGCAGACGACTCCTGTAAAAAAAAATGAAATAAGTGGCGCAGTAATTCACGCGTAAGTAACAGATTTCTCGAAGTAGTTCTAGTAACAGTAGTCATAGGCGATGCTCCTGATCACTGTTTGGAATGATTTCATTACTGCAACCGCCAGATTCTATGCTCGAAACCAATTATGTATCATTTCCGATACGTTTTGTACATGACAATTCAAAACGACTTCTCGAGCTTAAGTAACATTTTTTTTTTTTGCTGCGGAGAAATGATTTTCCTAGGGTTCTTGTCAGGATAATCTCAAAGGCTACGCTTTTGCAATGGAAACGCCAAAACAGGCGATATGAATGTCGGATGACTTGCAAAGAAAGTTATCGACGTACGTGGTCGCAGCGTTGCTTTTTTTTGTATCAACATATGACAATTTATGTCAACAAGCAACGTGCTACCCGGCGATCGAATGATCGCGGGTAATAAAATAGAGATAGGAACCCATAATTCGCTTTATTTACAAGATTTCAGTGCTCTCTTAACCTATAATTCATGCAGCTGCTTGTTTGCCCGACCCACTGCTTACTGCAGCAATGAGGTATCGGATAAGCGACAGCTTCTGCACACCGGTAAACTCGTTAAACCAATCAAAATATACCATCAAGGACGTGTGGTGACCGAAACTAACTTGCGCCAACATCTCTAAATGCAGCAAGATGGCAAGTTGGGCCAGTTGATTAACGTTCATGTTTGAAAATGCTCTAGAAAAAAAATTTGGAGGATGCTTGCGCTTCGCCTTCAAGAGGAGAACGCGATAGCTTAATCGGGCCCCGTGCGCATAGCCTTCAACCATGCCGCAAGAAAAGGAACGTTTGTGCGCCTAACACTGGCCGTTTTAAACTATCCTAGAATGTCGACTGGACGCGCAGTTTCTAAGTGCCCACTACGCCATAATTCTTCCTTTTTCCAAATGGCGAAGTACCGTCTACTCGTTCGTAAGGGGCCACGTGCACTTGCGTATGTGCACACTTTGTAATGCGTGGGCAGCTTTAAACCACTTAGTCGTTGCGCAACTCACATTTTTTGACACCTGATGCGATTCTAGGAAACTGCCACGCAATGTTACATGCTTTAAGGAGACTCCTTCCACTACATAACATTCATGTAGTGTTTATTTTCAAAGCTGTTTTAAGCAATGACGCAATGCTGCAGTAAAGAAAAAAAATGACGTGGTTATGTGTTAGGTAGAACACCTGCTTGCCAGGCATATGGCCTGGGTTCGAGTCTCACTTCTAACAGAATATTTATTATTTATTTTTATTTTATTATATTTGCATCTTTCTCGATTTTTCGGTCACGGACAAGATGATGATTTTTTGCTCACAACCAACGACAACGACGCCGACACCAACGCCGGAACGTCTGTGAAACGAGCTCTTGTACACAATGTTTTCTCAACGTTTCCTACAAGACTTCTGGTGGAAAACGTTTCTTCAACATCGCACAATATACCAAGACGTGTAGATACTTTTCTAGTTGTTTCAAAAAGTTTTTTCGACGTTCCGTGTTTCGTGGGAATCGTTGATATCATTGCTCTTTGGGCGGTAAGAGGCAGTGTGTGATGGATGGAGCAGAACCGCATGACGTACCACAATGGTGTTTTTTTAGTATTTTCCCGGGATTCCTGTGGATTAAAATGACATTACGTAGATCAAAGTTAGCTATATCAGTTCCGCAACAGGTCTGCAGCAGTATTGTACGGAACAGCGTGCCAAAGAACAACGTTCCGGGAACAAGTTCCTTTAGGGAGGAACGACAGACGCCCACCGTTCCGCGAGGAATCGGTGGAGCTGTAACGGTAACTCGTCACCTCTACAAAGGAACGGCACAGGGAACATCGTTCTTTCGTGTAGTGAGTGATGTTTGGGCCGTCACATGTATTCATTTACGGTGTGATGTAGAAAGGAGCCGTGCGCAGTAAGGCCGCAAACAAGTTTGCCCCAAATGAATTTCCATGTTTCCGAGTCTTTCTGCCGCCTTCTTACAGTCACAACGATGAGACGATATCGTATCATATGCATCTGCTAATGCATACACTATGTAGGCGCCCTAGCATACACTACCACGTAGCGCTTCAGGAATGCGAGAGGCAGAGTTAGTAGCTTAAGCCGCGAACGCGTTCCACTTTCCGCTTGCGTCTCTCTCGCGGAGAAGGCGTGAGAGACATCAGGCGCGTTTGTAAAGCCTCGCGCATGCGTGTCGGTACCGCAGTAGTTGGAGCGCTCGGCACCTATCGCCGCGGACTAAAAGGTCGTGGGTTCAACTCCCAGGTCATCTCTGTCAGCTAAACTGTTTCTTTAGGTTTTTATTCATAATCTGTTCGTCTGAACATTCCTAACGTCAGTGAAGTCTTGGCAGACCCCGGCATAAAGCACTTTAGCGTTAATAAAGAAAAGACTCGCTGTAATCATCGCGGCGCAGTTACTGCGGCCAGGCATCTCGTACTAAATGCTGCGACGTGTTTGGCTCAGTATGTCTAGAAAAATTTTCAATTTATTGCCAGTCGAGCAAGGTGCGCGCCGTCATTAAGATAAAGCCCCAACCACTGGCACGCGTATGCTCGCGTACGCTCGCGCCTACGCGTCAAATGCGTCTCTCAGCGTCGGCCGCGGAGTGGTATACGCAACGAGGCGCTTCGAGGCGCGAGGGGTCAAGCACTGCTTGAAATTTTCGCCTACGTCACCACGCGTACGGCGGCGCCAACCAATCAGAGGCCGCGATGCCTCCGACCACTATGCCTAATGGCCGTCGCCTCTTCGGCGATGCTTCGGCGGGCTCACGCACGGAAACTACGGTCGAAACGTTCCTGAGTGACCTCGTCGTCATCTAGTACGACAACGACACGGCGAACGACTGCGAGTGTTACCAGTGGGATGCGGTTTCGTGCCGAGTTCGAGCGACGCCGACAAATCCAGCGAATGCCTGCCGGCTGCCCTTGCGCCGGTTTTGAGTGCGATCGTCGGCAGAGTGAAAACATCGTACCGACTACTGCGGCGTGTCGCTGCTCCTGTGCTTTCATCTGTGTTTATCTGTGTTCGAAACGAGTGCAGACATGCTTCGAAAGTTTGAAGTCTTGAGCGTGAGCCCTCGCCTACTGCGAAGTCGATTCAGAGCGGTGTCGTCTGCATTCAGCGTAGCCTTACCGTCGATTTCGTGTGAACCAGCTCATGTGAGGAACTCTGGTTGAAGGAAATTGACGGTCGTTGTGTCCGTTGCAACGTAGACACGATATATGATGCCCGAGACATGGCGTGGCGCTTGCACTGGAGTTTTTATCCGCAGTGTGTTTGTTTTCAACATCGCCATTCGCTTCATCATTGCCGAAAGCGAACCTCGCACTTGCCAACACATTTCGGTGATGTGACGACGTACATGAATGGATTTGCGAATTTTACGACGTTGAAACATTGGTTGGCTTCGGTGCAAATCCGAAGCGTTTGCGTACGTTGTCAAGCTAACAACAAGCGTGCGTTTGTTGGTAGCAGCGTGACGTGATTTCGTGCCGTGTACCTGCGACGCCGCCACATTCAGCTGTCAGCGGTCTGGTTTACATTCATGTATAAAATAGAAGCTCGAACGTGCGCGAGTGTGGTGATCGAAAAAGAAAGTTGCATGATTAAGTGCTGCTTGTGTTGCCTGCTATTTCACTTCTTGACTCTTGTTCTGTTTTCTGCCATGCAACTACACATTAGCACATGCCCAGTTGCACATACCTTTTTTTTTTGCAGGTTGCCAATTCTGACACATATTCTCCCTAGTCTATTCTGATACTCATAAAATAGGGAGAATGCGAACAATGGTGTTTCTCGATTGTTTTACAGTTTACTTAAATATAACACACATTTTGTTTACAGCTGGACAGCTAATTAGCTAAGAAGCTTGTAAGTGAGTTAGAGGATATTTAGATTACCAAGCTCGTGCAAAAGCCTTCTCCACAGAGGTTGGTTCCAATCTTATGACCTATATATGTAGCATCACGAAGAGTCAAGCGTGGTTTGTTGCGTTAAGAGATATTTAGGCTACCAAGAATGTGTGAAAGCCTTCTACACAGAGGTTGGTTCCAATCTTATAACCTATATATCTTGTATCACGAAGAGTCAGGTGTGGTTTGTCGCGTTAGGAGATATTTAGACTACCTAGACCGTATGAAAGCCGTCTACACAGAGGTCCGTCCAATCTTGCGCCCGATATATGTTGCATCACGAAGAGTCAGGCATGGTTTGTCGCGTTAAGAGATATTTAGGCTTGCAAGAATGTGTGAAAGCCTTCTACACAGAGGTTGGTTGCCACCTTATGACCTATATATCTTGTATCATGAAGAGTCGGGTGTGTTTGTCGCGTTAGGAGATATTTAGGCTACCAAGAACGTGTGAAAGCCTTCTACACAGTGCACAGCTGCAATCTTATGACGCATATCTGTCAGGTCATGAAGTTTCAGGTGTGGTTTGTTGCGATAGAGGATATTTCGACTACAGACAACGTGCGAAAGCCTTCTATACAGTGCTGAGGTTCAACCTTATGGCCGATATCTGTCACGTCATGAAGTGTCAGGTGTGGTTTGTTGCGATAGAGGATATTTCGACTACAGACAACGTGCAAAAAAAAGCCTTCTATACAGTGCTGAGGTTCAATCTTATGACTCATATCTGTCACATCATGAAGTTTCAGGTGTGGTTTGTTGCGATAGAGGATATTTCGACTACAGACAACGTGCGAAAGCCTTCTATACAGTGCTGAGGTTCAACCTTATAGCCGATATCTGTCACGTCATGAAGTGTCAGGTGTGGTTTGTTGTGATAGAGGATATTTCGACTACAGACAACGTGCAAAAAAAGCCTTCTATACAGTGCTGAGGTTCAATCTTATGACTCATATCTGTCACATCATGAAGTTTCAGGTGTGGTTTGTTGCGATAGAGGATATTTCGACTACAGACAACGTGCAAAAGCCTTCTATACAGTTCTGAGGTTCAACCTTATGGCCGATATCTGTCACGTCATTAAGTTTCAGGTGTGGTTTGTTGCGATAGAGGATATTTCGACTACAGACAACGTGCAAAAGCCTTCTATACAGTTCTGAGGTTCAACCTTATGGCCGATATCTGTCACGTCATGAAGTTTCAGGTGTGGTTTGTTGCGATAGAGGATATTTCGACTACAGACAACGTGCAAAAGCCTTCTACACAGTGCACAGCTGCAATCTTATGACTCATATCTGTCACATCATGAAGTTCCAGGTGTGGTTTGTGGCGATAGAGGATATTTCGACTACAGACAACGTGCAAAAGCCTTCTATACAGTGCTGAGGTTCAACCTTATGGCCGATATCTGTCACGTCATGAAGTTTCAGGTGTGGTTTGTTGCGATAGAGGATATTTTGACTACAGACAACGTGCAAAAGCCTTCTATACAGTGCTGAGGTTCAACCTTATGGCCGATATCTGTCACGTCATGAAGTTTCAGGTGTGATTTATTACTTCAATGAATGCTGTAAAATATGAAGTGCAAATGTGCACTGGATGCACCAGCATATTCATGATAATAACCTGGTGATTTGTAAACCTGAATGCTACTTTATTTTTGTGCTTATTAGAGCCTTTAAAAAGTTCTTTTCGTTGTTACAAGCTTCTGGAACAGGATAGGTCCTATGATATTTTCACCAAAAGCGCTGCTCACAAATTCACTTTCTGAGCCATTTCGAGCAAGAATTATGTAATGTATCGACACCATCACAGCCCTCGTCTTATTTCAGAGAAAAAAAATTCTTGCACTCTCGCACTACATGAACCAAATGCTGAATAACATGTTATAGGTCAATTATTTTTGCTTTGTTTTACAGATGTGATTGTCTTTCTTAAAGGGACCCTGAAACGGTTACTTGAAGCTTTGTCAGCGTTTAGGCTAGAGCATCATCGAACCATTGGCACCACAAATTTCGCTGCACGCCGTGTACCAAGGCGGCTACGGCCAATTATATCATACCCTCCTTCTTACCCCTGCCTTGCCTCCTCAACTCATGATACACGCTGGCATCGCTGGCGATCGCAGAGCTCATGTGAGCACACTCGATGATTTGAGCTTCGCCCAGTGAGGACCTCCGAGATTGCACGCCGACAGGTTGCGTGCATCTCGGAGACCATAGCCCCAGTGCGCCCGGCAGCACGCACGCCGTCTGGCAACAGAGACATCGCGGAGGGGTTGATATCTGCTCCGACAGGTGCCGCCACCCTACCAGCCAATTTTTTCGTGCGCGCACACCGCAGCCAATCAGATCGTGCGCAGACTGCGTGTCATACTGGGGAGGGGCGGTTGAAAACGCGTTGGGCTGAGCCGCAGTGATCTGCAGCGATTCGCAGCTTTATAGCGTTGTAATAAATTACACAGTGTACGCAGAGAGCTTAAATTAGTCTGTAAATGAGCCTTAGGACTTGGTCTACTGGCTCAATGTGTTTGTACAAAATCGTCAAAACCGTTTCAGGGTCCCTTTAAAACATCAAGCTGTGCAAGAAAACAATAAGCAGGTATCTGAGTATGTTTCGTGCACTGCCTGGAAGTATATACGGCGTGAGAATAGAATGTTTAAATATTTACTCGATGCGTATTTTGTGGTGAACAGTGCATGTTCATTTATGTGAAAACAAGAAAGTCGAGCCCTATTGGCAGTGCTACAGTTTACCTGTATTTTGTTGTTAGAGGGACTTAAGTAAATGGGAGTTTCCAGAAATGCTTGTTTCTCATTTTCATGCTATTGAAAAAAATTGAGTTAGTATCTATGGCTGCTCCAGTGTTCAAACTCTTCAATGTTGTCCCCATGTAATAAACTGTAACGCACATTAGGTAGCTCGAATATTAGTCATGGTGATGCCCGTGGTACGTGGAAAAGCCGTCTTTTTTGGTAATGTAAAACGCATTAGTTGCTATGCACCGAAGTTTTAGGGCACCTCGTTTAGACTACGCAGCAAACGTCCATTTTCCTTTCATTTCTTTTTTTTTTCTTAACTAAAGTACGCGCCAAGAGACAACGTCAAGCCCATCGATGGTGCGGGCGACGCCGCTCCCGTTCGCTTCTTTTTTAGCAGCAATAAGGGCAGAACCATTTTCATGAACAGGATGATTATATTCCTGTTGAGCACTAATAACAAGGCCGTGAACAGGCGTCAATAATGGAATCGTACAAGCATTATCGATTTCGCAAGAGTCGTTGGCTGTGCCCCGTGATGCCGAGATCTACGCGAACTTTCGTTCACGGGAGTAGAGCGAGTAGAGTACGGGAGCAGCGCACGCGCCCATGTCGATTACTTGTGCATACCGCGGTTGTTACTTTGGTCATTGCGATGGCAGTTACGTCTTAAAAGTCAAAACAGTGGTGAGTGAAGCGCAATCAATATTTCAACGCGCTCTTTATATCTTCTAAAACGTGCCAACTCACTTCGATTGACAATGCGCCCTTCTGTGCTGTACTTGGACAGTTTTAAACCAAAAGATCAAGCAACACTGCGCGTCAGCCGTCGACGCGTGAGCGCGTGTGCGTCGACGCGTACCAGTGGTTGCGCGCCCTCCTCCTCCACCAGGCGCGACACGACGCTTTTGACGCGTAGGCGCGAGCGTACGCGAGCATACGCGTGCCAGTGGTTGGGGCTTAATGCCGACACATAGCGCTCTATTTTCTGTATACTGAGGCGAAGGAAAAGTATGAGAATGTGCTGTTTCCTTTTAATTCTGTTTTATTTAGTGCTGCGCCAATGCATACATCATGGCGAGACCTCTGAATTAATTTATGTCAGCACGCCACGTGATATCCGCCATGATGGCATAGTGGTCATGGTGCGCGACTGCTGGCCCGAAGGTCACGGGATCGAATCTCAGTCGCGGTGGCCGCACTTCGATGACGGCGAAATGCTAGAGGCTGGTGCCCTTAGATTTAGGTGCAAGTTAAACGGCCCCTCACCAGGTTTGACAATTTTGAGCTGACGAGCGCAATTCATACACTGAGCGTTCACGATCACGTCTGCCAAAATTTCAAACGCTACGCGCCGCGGAAATGGGTCAAATTTCAAGCTTAACGCTGCTCGCCCTTCCTTTCACGTGCTTGCGCCTAGAGAATGAGGGGATGACGTACACGGTGGAATGGCCCTACGTAGACGGCCGTGCACTGACGTCGACAACAGTAGAACGTGCCACTGCGAAAATTATTTGACACGACTTGTGTAGCTTGTGAAATTCGTTGCTTGAATAGATTAATAAAACTTGAGAGAAATAATGAGACGCACAAAGGGAATGTAGAAAGGGAAAATAGACAACTACCCATTTGTAGGATGAAGCCACAAGGATATCCATACGGATTTCTCAGGGAATGTGTGCGTCTTTTTTTATTTTCCTTCAGTGAATTGCAGCGATATGCGCGCCTATTGTGCCTCCGTTTCGCATGCGTTCGTGTCCCCACGGTTAGCGCATTGAGCAGACGCCAGCCTGGAAACGAAAGTGATGTTCTGGCGCGTTCGAGCACTCAATGTGCTCATTTATTCTAGCGCGTCCAAGTAAACGTAAATGCGGCACTGGCTCATGATACCGCCACTCTCGTGCCAGTGAAAAGTGAAACGAGCGCGCACCGAACCATCCATCCCGCAGAAACAGGCAGTAGACCACAAAATAACGCTGGTCAACAAAGCAACGCCGGACACGTGCTCGGGGGCTGGGCTTCCTCGGCCGCGTCATGCACACGTGACCTTGCGTGCCATGACGTGTTGCTCTCGCTCGGACGCCGGAGAAGGTAGGGAAGAGATTTGGCTTGCGAAGGCTACGCGGGCCGAGTGGCAAGGGTTTCGAGCTCGTCATATCATGGTTTCGCGCCGCTTCAAAATACCGGTTTTCTCAGCGCCTAATGAACCGATTGAAAAAATTCTTGTGGCATAATGCTCTTCATTGGACACACAGCAACTGCCAGCGTCTAACTAAAATTTGTTATGGGGCCTGGTGAGGGGCCCTTTAAAGAACCCCAGACGGCGAACATTTCTAGAGCTCTCCACTACGGCGCCCTTGATAATCGTATCGCGGTTTCCGGACTAAGATCCCCAACATTTATTATTATAGATTCCTCGTGCTGCCATTTATGCGGAGAAATCGTTCGCGCGGTTCCTCCTTACCTGCACTGACGATACATTTTTGTCTTTTTAACACGAGATTGTTATGCCTGGGTCTACCAAGACTTCAGTGACGTATTTCCGTCACGGCAATGACGTCGAAAAATTTACACGATCAGATGAAAAAACCGGCAGATCCCACGCATTGTGGGAATCGATGTAATGCGAAGCAGCCAGCAAGAAGCAAATCATGCTGTACGTAATATGCATATCATTACTTTACATGTTAGGACCTGTCATTTGCGTTCATTATACAGTCACGTCGCGCAATACAAATTTTGGTGTATATCAAGCTAGCGAACTGGACGCAAGCGCACCGTGAGCGTGGCATGTAAATGGCATTGTAGATGACATGCATGAAAGATTTTCATGTTACCACCTGCCACTTATGTTCGCTTAATTTTTTTTATCTCGAATCGCAACGAGACGCGGGACCAATCTGCCTCCGTTTCGCACGCATTCGCATTCTTGCGCTTTGCGCATCGTGCAGACGCCATCCGCGTTCCAGCGTTTAAATTGATGGACACTTTGTCAATTACCAAGTGTGTTCCTCGAACGCCTATGCCCACTGAGACGGGGTCGGTAAGAATAAACGTGGTGCACGCGTCACCCTCCTTGCATGATTAGAGACGCTGGGCACAGCGACGTTACGCAAGCAAAGCGCGAGCGCTGTAGAGTCCAACGCGACCGGCGTCCGTTTGCGCGCTCCGGCGCCCACCTGGCACCGCGCCAAGTCACGGCTGGAGGGACGGACGGACGTAAGCATGAGATATTAAAGGCTTTCGCCTTAAAAATTTGGTTTATATCAAGCTATCGAAACGGCCGCGAGAGTGTCATGAGCGTGGCATGCAAGCCATGTTGCACAAGTCATGATTTTTATATTACCACTACTCATTTATTCTCGTAATACAGTCACGTCACTCAATACCAAATTTGGTGTATATCAAGCTAGCGAAACCGTACCGAGAGTGTCAAGAGCGTGGCATGCAAGTCATGTTGCACATGACATATCATGATTTCCATATTAACACTTGTCATTTATGCTCGTCCTACAGTCACGTCACTCAAGAGGAATTTTGTGTATATCAAGCTAGCGAAACCGCCATGAGAGTGGCATGAGCGTGGTATGCAAGTCATGTTGCTCATGACATGTCATGATTTCCGTATGACCACTTGCCATTTATGATCGTCATACAGTCACGTCAAGCAATACCAAATTTGGTGTATATCAAGCTAGCGAAACGGCCGTAAGGGCACCATGAGCGTGGCATATAAATCATGTTGTACATGACACGCAGGTCATGATTTACATATTACCACCTGTCATTTATGTTGGTCATGCAGAAATGTCTCATCGTACGAATTTCTGGATATATCAAGCTAAGAAAACGGCCTCAGGAGCACTATGGCCATGGCGTGTAAATCATACTTTTCATGACAAATCAGTCATGATTTTCATGATATGACCAGTCAATCATGTTTGTCATACAGTCATGTTATACCATACCAATTTTGGTATAAATCCCATTAACGATACGGCCAGCAGAGCACAAAGTCGTAGGCGGCTAGATAGATAGATATACAGATAGATAGATAGATAGATAGATAGATAGATAGATAGATAGATAGATAGATAGATAGATAGATAGATAGATAGATAGATACGCTCAAAGTCGCGGAAGTTCGCTAAAAATGCTTCGCATTTAAAAGTTCTGTCACCGGGAGTCGAACCCTCGACCTCTCGGCCCGCGACAACAGATGCCGGGCACGCTATCCACCGCGCCATGGTCACTTCTTTTTTTTTTTATTGATTGCGCCACGGTCACACTCTCTATACTCCATCTCAGAAGTACCTTGCAGCACTGTGGAAGCTGCGGGGCATGTTAGCCAATAGGAAAGGCAAAAGCCCCCCTCAAGACGTGTTCATGCGCATCGCGTCGTCTGCTCGTCATCTCTTTCGCGTCGGCTCGCCTACCTTGTCGATACGTGCTCCTTGCAGTGAAGACAAAACGCAAAAAGCTCTGCGGGAACGCCACATCGCCGTTTCTTTGTTTAGAAACCCACTTGTACAGGACGTGTTCACTGGCGTTTGTGAGGAACGCGGCTCATTTTATAACAGCGTTCATACTGGCGTTTACACAGAGTTATTTTTTTACAGCATGGTCGACGCACTTTCAGCAGCAATCACGTACCATTATTGGGTGGAACAGCAAATTATTGGTACAGAAAACAATATCTACATTCAGTGTGTTTCGCATCGTCAACGCATCACCGACGCTAATGTTGTGGCGACATCTGCTCATTTAACATCAAACCACTTTCACGGCTCGGCACCACCTCGGTAGTCCTAGCAGCAACAGAACAAAGGAGAGATCTAGACAAGAGAGAAAAAAGATACCTGATTCTGTGCCCTCAGCGTTAGACGAGACTAAGGGATGGCAGATTATACCACTTATTTTGTTGCTGTCCGGGCAGAGAGCCAGTCAGAAGCACGAATTCAGATCGAAGCGGAAGGTCTGGGGTGTATGGCGGCTGCCATGTTGCTGTATGTCGTCGCGGTTAGGGTGGTTATTACGGCTACCAGCCGGTAATTTTTGCATTATTTCATAAACTGCGAAGTGCATGCGCGAAGGGCCTAACGTGCCACGTATCGCTGTAACGCGTCATGCGAGAGGCGCACCTAAAGCCCTTGTACCTCGTTGATAATGAAACAGTTAAGCCCGGAAATATATTATGTGCTGCGAAAGGATACTGCCTGCGCACGCCCCGTAGCTTCGGCAGTGCTGCAAGGTATTTGTGTTTTCCCGTGTGACTGCAGCGCCAGAACGCAAGGCCTAGCGGTTAAAAGAAGCAATAATGAGACAGGGTCGGTCAAAATGGAACGCGATGTGCGCCTCTCCCTCCCTGCATGAGTGGGCGGTTTGTGGCTGCGCTACATGGGGGACGCGTGCGCGCGTCTGTTTTCTGCATGCCCCAAACGGCCAATGTCAGAGAACTTGGGACGGGGCAGTGCAAGCAACGCAGCTCCCTCTAGTCAGTGAACGGTGCCTATACTCCATCTCACAAGCTGGTTGCAGCACTGTGGAAGCTACGGGGTGCACAGTGGCGGTATCCCGGCGCACTGCAAAATATTAGGCTCATTGAGCGTGTATTTTTGTTGGTCTAATAACCACAATGAGTGGTTTTGTCTATGCTCCTATAATTTGAAACCAACTAGAAGTCCTTCGCTGTGATTATTTTGAGGATCTCCACTTTAGTATGGTAATTTGTGTTTTACTTTTTCCCAACGTCATCGATTAAATAGTTCCTTGCACATTCACAGATTACGTTGAAAGTATGCCAGAAATCTATTGACTGAATGAGCACTGATTTAATAGCATTCTTCAAAAAGCAATTAGGTTATTGCATGCGGGCAGACAAACGCAGGTCAAAAACGCGATGCGGAGGCTCTAAAAAAGTGGTGCGCCGTCCTTGGCAAACATGGCTTCCTGTAAGGAGAGTGGAAACCTCTCCTTACAGTAGTTGAATGTTTACTGTACATTGATATAAGAGAGCTTGCCGAATGTCTGTTCGTGTTTAACAGTTATAGCACCGTTTAACGTGGATGCATCCACTTTGACGCTTGGTGGTGCATCTGCATCCCAACGACTAACGTCCATGATCAATGATTAAACAAACCCTTGTGGTCATATCTAGCTGTACGGTCAGAGCGGAATCAGAGGAAGCGGTGTGACAGCCAGAAGACCGTCACTGATTGGACGCCAAACTTGGGCTAAGGTCGCCTACTCGCGGCATTGTTATTGAACAACGCCGCCCGACCAGAGGGAAACGTAGCGCGCGTCGTGTATTCCCCCTTGGCCGGCTGCGATTTTTCGCGGGCGAGCTTAAGTTCGGAACGCGGAGTTACGGCCACGCTAAGCACTCACGCGTCCCAGAGCTATTTTTGATATGGACGGATGCTGTGAGCTAGGCCGATGCTAGAAGTAAGGTCGCCACCTGGCAGTGTGTTAATGCGTCGACCAAATTGCGATTTTCCTATTCGAAACGAACCGAATGGAACGGACGCGTAGAAACTACGCTTTGAAGGAACTAATCCTGCATTTCACGGTCATAATACATTACTTCACTTTAGCAAGATCACTGTGAGAGGAGAGTGGTAGATATAAAAGGCTTTTTATAAAGCGTACAGAGTATGTGGCCGTGGCGCAGTGGATAGCGTGCCCGGCATAATTGTCGCTGACCAAGAGGCCGTAGGTTCGACTCCCGTTGACGGAACTTTTTTCTTTGTCTTCTGATTATGCGTATTTTTCGACGTCAATTCCGTGACGGAAATACGTCACTCAAATATTGGTGGACCACGGCATAAAACACTTTCGTGTTAAAAAAATCTGTTCACCCGACCGGATTGGAACTTTGGTCCACTGAGATGTGAACAATGTCGTGGTGCGGGCACTCAACCGATTAGGCCACAGCTAAAAATGTGCGCGGATTAATACAACGCCGAGAACTCGCCTTCGTGATTGGTTGAAATCGGCCTAGCCTTCGTAGTGCTGCAACCAGCTTGTGAGATGGAGTCTAGATGCTTTACAAACTCGTCTTTTATATCTCATACTTTCGTCTGACAGTGCTCCTAGTCAGCGGAGTGGTGTCGCTCTCTGGGATGGGTAAAGTGAAGTAATGCATCATGACAGTGGCCACAGAGATTACATCTTGCAATGCGTCATTGCTACATGTCCGTATCATTCGGCGCGTTATTGTAGGAGAGGTGTAATTTAGTCAACACGTTAACACACCGCGAGGTCGCGAGGTGGCAACCTCAGCCCAAACGTCGGCCTCTCTGATAGCATTCATCCACACCTAAAAAAGCTCAGCAAGAGTGTTCTAGAATGTTTTGAGTGGCGCGACCGCCTACCGTGGAGCGGCCCGTTTTGTGTAGAAAATAGCGGCGGCACTGTAATCGATTACACTTGAAAGCGTCCCCCCCCCATCCCCTGGGCTCGCGGGAAGCTGTTAGCCGGTGCGTTTGCGGAAACGGCGATTGAACAACAAGAACATAGAAATGGGCGCTACATCGCAACTCAACTGCTTTAACGTGCCGGCTACATCTAAATGCGCAGGTCGAGTGCCTGGCGTTCATTGACAGTCTTTCTTGGGATACTTCAACGCAAAAATTCTGGTCTGTCTGTCTCTCACCCGATTCAGCTAGCTACTCGACCAAAGTTTAACCAATTTCTGAACGCCCAGCCATCTTGAACTGGTGTTTGCGTTCATACTTGTGAACATATTCGATCAAAAAAGCAAATACTACGTATACCTGAGGCGAAACATTAATATGTAAGTATCAGGTCGTGTGTACTTTTATTAGAAAATACACAGATACGTAATTCTGAAGACCCTAGTGTTTTTTAGGCTGTGCTGAAAATGCGACGCTGTGCACGAACTGCGGCGCTTTGCACGAAAACCCCTGTGCCGACGATAAAGTGCTGCCGCTGGCAGTGGCCCTTGGTTCAGCACAAGCTCATGTTCTTTGATGGCGTCCACATTTCGCGCAGCGCCTCCTCTATTTTATCATTGCTAGCCAGATGCGGTCAATTCAACGTAGAGTAGGCGCTGTCTGAGGCAAGGCAAAACGTATTTGTATGGCCGGCAGAAGACTACCGTCTTTCGACGACATTTGCAGCGAAGCATGCAGATACGCGGCCAATTTTTTTTTGCGACGTGCACAGCGTAATTTCTCGGGCTGTGTTCACCCAAAATTGAACAGAGCACAATCGAGAGACTGGAGCCGTCTACAGACGAACACGTACCTAACCTACACACACTTTCTAAAATACACCCCACCGAATATCGCGATGAATGCCCGCGGTGCGGAGGGGATACCAACACTGACAAACATTACATACAGTTGTCCCGCGCGCCCTGTTGCGGCAAACTCCGCACTCATAAAACCACACACTTTGCCACATTGGTCGTGGGAGGCGCGACTCTCGGATGAGGCCTTGGGAAGCCAACTGGCAACCCTGGACCAGGCCCGGCGAGCCGCTATACCCAGTGGGGCTCTGGACGAAGGGCCCCACCCACTTTAGTTACAATAGGAGGTACTAATAAACGTTTCTTCTCTCTCTCTCGGGCTGTGTTGAAGCGCGACAAGGGACGCATTTAGCAGAGCGTTGCTTAGGCTCAGCTAGAGCTTGGCGGCGCACGCCTGCCTCCCCTGGCTGTGACACCACGTTCCCCGCTTACGCTCGCTCCGAGAAAAAAAACGCGGCCGGGCTACAGAGGAGAAACGACGCGCATTGCGTTTCCCCCTAGTCCGGCGGTGGTGTTCAATGCGGGATGGCAACCTTAGCCAAGGTGCTGCGTTCAATCAGCGACGCTCTTCTGACCGTCACACAACTTTTAACACGAAAGTGTTTTATGCCGGGGACAACAAAGTTTGAGTGACGTATTTTCGTCACGGAAATGACGTCGAAAAAATGTAGATGATCAGAAGACAAAAGTTCCGTCAATGGGAGTCGAACCTACGACCTCTAGGTCCGCTTCAAGGGATGCCGGGCACGCTATCCACGGCGCCATGGTCACATACTCCGTAGGCTTTAAAAAGAAGCCTTTTGAGATGCTTTAAGGCAAGCCTCTCACAGTGCTCTTGCTTAAGTGAAGTAATGCTTTATGACCGTGAAATGCACGACTAGTTCCTTCAGAGCGTTGTTTCTACGAGTCCGTCCCATTCGGCGCTTTTCGAATAGGAAAAGCCCACTTTTGTCGACGCATTAACACACTGCCATGTGGCGACCTTATCCCTAGCATCGTCGTGGCTCATAGCATCCGTCCATACAAAAAAGATTGCTTTGCGACGCGCGAGTGCTTCGCGTGGCAGTTACTCTGCGTTCCTAGCTGGCCCCGCGAAAAATCGCAGCCGGCCAACGGGGAAGACACGACGCGCGTTGCAACATGCAACTACTTCTGTAAGGACACGTTTCACTGTGGTGTTATACCGATTCCTATGATGGAGCGATCAACCATGTTTTCAACACGAAAGTGTTTTATGCCGGCGTTCACCAAGATTTGAGTGACGTTTTTCCGTCACGGAAATGGCGTCGAAAAAATACGCATGATCAGAAGACAAAGAAAAAATGTTCCGTCAATGGTTGTCGAACCTACGACCTCTTGGTCAGCGACATACGTGCCGGGCACGCTATCCACTGCGCCACGGCCCCATTCTCTGAAGGCTTTAAAAAAAGCCTTGTATATCTACCACTGCCCTCTCACAGTGCTCTTGCTAAAGTGAAGTAATGAATTGTGATCATGAAATGCAAGAGTAATTCCTTCAAAGCATCGTTTCTACGCGTCCGTCCCATTCGGCGCGTTTCAAATAGGAAAAGTGCAATATTGTCGACGCATTAACACACTGGCAGGTGGCGACCATACCCCTAGCATCGGCCTCCCTCATAGCATCCGTCCATACCAAAAATATCTCCGGGACGCGCGAGTGCTTTGCGTGGCCGTAACTCGGCGTTCTGAACTTACGCTCGCCCGCGAAAAATCGCAGCCGGCCAACGGCGAATACACGACGCGCGGTGCGTTTCCCTCTGGTCGGGCAGCGTTGTTCAATAACTCTAACGTGCCGCGAGTAAGTGACCTTAGCCCAAGTTCAGCGTCCAATCAGTGACGCTCTTCTGGCTGTCACCGATTTCTATGACTCCGCTCTGACCGTGCAGTTACCACACGCATCTATGACCACAAGGATTTGTTTAATCATTGATCATGGATATTAGTAGTCGGGATCCAGATGCACCACCGAGCGTCGTCATGGATGCATCCACGTTAAACAGTGCTATAACTGTCATACACGAACAGACATTGTGTAAGCTCTTTTATATCAATGTACAGTAAACATTCAACTATTTCTGTAAGGACAGGTTTCACTTTTGTGTTATACCGATTCCTATGACGGAGGGATGAACCATGTTTTTTTCTGATTACGCTCTCACCGTTAGCTACTACAGCTACCGCAAGGGTTTGATCATTGATCATGGACATTATTCGTCAGGATAAACATGCACCACGAAACGTCAACGTGTGTGCATTCGCGTTAAACGTTGCTATAGCTGCCAAACGCCAGTAGCCATTGTGCACGCTCTCTTATGTGATTGTACAGTAATCATTGAACTATTTCTGTGATTCTGTGAGGACATATACCGATTCCTTTGACAGAGGGATCAACCATGTTTTTTCCAGATCGATGCGGTGCACCTGATCGCTGGCGTGGGAGCACCGCTCAACATGTTCGCCCTGACACTGAGCCTGAGAATGGATGTTTTTCGCAACGTTAAAATATCAGATATTGGCCAGCTTGAACCTGGTAGACCACTTCGAAGTACACTCAGCAAAGGCCACGTACAAAAAAAATTCGAAAAGGTGAGCCGTGGTGAACTATTAATGTTCGTTGTGTCCTTCCGACACCAAGCGTCCCATAGCAGATATAACATGTAAATAAATGGACACCTTTAACGTAGCCATACGTGGATGCACTACAGGATTTGCCTAATACCGTTAATCTTCCTACAATAGCCGACTCTGGCATCATTCTACGTAGGGATCACTAAGAAACTGCGTGTAGTGTCATTTACTCACTTATGAAATTAAAAGCCACCCACCCTATCCAGTGGTGTAGTCAGGGGGTGGAATACCGCGTTCGTGCCCCCTTCCCCCCCTCCCAAAGATTTTTTTTTTCACCAATGCATGCAGAGCACAGAATGACACTCGACCACACCGGCCTGCTCGCCCACCTTCCCCTCAGATCAAGGAGCTGTCTCCTCCTTCCCCGAAGAGATTTCTGCCTACGCCCCTGACCCTATATGATCAGCAAAGCTTGGCTGGCAGGCATACCTCTGCCTGATAGCACCTTGACTTTCCCCTCACTACACGAGCGATGTGCAAGCAGCGTCGATCTCCATCTTTATGTTTCCTCCAATGTCAAGGACATGAAGTTGATCGTATTTCTACGCGTTAACTTGTGGACTACTTGTCCTGATAAAATATACGTAGCAGTATAATTCGACACGTTATGTGAGTACTGCTCACAACTTTGCTGTGGCTAGACTTTTCTTTTGCTGTTATCGTCCATGTCACTGTTGGTCAACTTCTATCGATTGAAACGTTCATTTCGTTTGTTTTTGTAGAAACCTCATGAATCTTCTTAATTTACCCTAATATATAGGGATCTTCAAACTGCTCACTCAACGTTGCACGCGTCGAACGTAGAGATACTGGATACGCAGTGCCGTCGCCATTCTTTTGAAGAAAGTGGTTCGGGGTCCCGTAGCTGCTGCACAAATCGTGTCACTCGGCAAACTACCATTTACTTCTCAAAATCAGCGGGTGCGCGTCAACCTGACATTATCGAAATGCAATGGAACAACGGAGCCGACAACAAACTCCGTGTAATTTAAAAGCTGAATTGAGGGGTTCCATAGGCGTGGAGCACTTCTACGAATCTTGCAAACTGACGTTTGCAAGATTCGTAGAAGTGCAAGATACATCCAGGCCACCATTGTGCTAGCATGGAGATGACCAAATGCTTGAAGCTGACAGTCGGCCACAATCTTAAGGCCATCACCGATGTCGCAATTAATTTACTTGTCTGAAAGAACTGTTCCACCACTAACATCATAAGGGTATGCCGACACTATGAAGAAGCAAACAGCCATCGAGCCACAACAAAGAATGTGAGATTACAAAATGGGAACTGAGATGTCCTATTTATTCTTCTTCATGCCTACTTAAGCGGCACATACCAATATGTTCATAGTGTCACTTGGTCGTGACGTCGACGAAGGCAACAGTCGGCGTTTCAAAGAAGAAACTCTTTATTAGGCCGAACTTGTGGCCGGTAAACGGAAAGCCAGAATACAGCAATAAGCACTGGCACTGATAGCGGCGAACGGAGCGTCGGCCGTCGATCAACTGTTCATCGGTGGGATGCACCGTCTTTTATACAGCGCGCGTCGAACTTTCTAGCCTTATCACTGCTGGTCGTGCAAGCTCTAGAATAAGCTGGTCGGTTCGCGTCCGGCGTGCAATCTTAACAAGACGATCTACTATAATCGCGAAGCTTCTCGAATGCTAAGGCGTGGTATGCGCCGAGCGTTACTGACAGTCTTTGTGGGCGGAAACCGAATACATCTAACGCGAAAATAAGAAACGCGCGTGGCAATGCCCCCCCTCTGAAAAAGCATCGTCCCGATGCTTAAAACGGAACACGGGGGAAAAATGCATGCAACAATAAACGACAAGAATAAAGCAAGAAAGCACAATAATAAAGCAATAGGTGCAGTCCTCAGGTTCACTAACGCGCGTAGTGCGGCTTGAGGCGTACGACATGGACGACTTCAGGTCGCGCACGGCACAGTTGAGAGTTCGTAATGCCGTCCGGGACAACATCGTAGTCCAGAGCGCCCAGACGTCCAAGTACTTTGTATGGCCCGAAGTATCGCCGAAGAAGTTTTTCACAAAGTCCACGTCGGCATATCGGCGTCCACACCCAAACGCGGTCGCCGGGCTGGTATTCCACGAAGCCTCGTCGAAGGTTGTAGTGGCGGCTGTCGGTCGCCTGCTGATTCTTGATACCTAGGCGGGCGAGTTGTCGGGCTTCTTCAGCGCGCTGTAGGTAGGCGGTGACGTCGATGTTTTCCTCGTCAGTGACGTTTGGTAACATGGCGTCAAGCGTCGTTGATAGGCTCCGTCCGTAGACCAACTTGTACGGCGACAGCTGCATCGTTTCTTGCACTGCCGTGTTGTATGCGAAGGTCACGAACGGAAGGATGGCATCCCATGTCTTGTGCTCAACGTCCACGTACATGGCCAGCATGTCGGCGATGGTCTTGTTTAGACGCTCGGTGAGGCCGTTGGTCTGTGGGTGATAGGCGGTGGTGCGGCGGTGGCTTGTTTGGCTGTATCTCAAAATGGCCTGAGTTAGCTCTGCAGTAAAGGCCGTTCCTCTGTCGGTGATAAGGACCTCTGGGGCGCCATGACGCAGGACAATGTCTTCAACGAAGAATTTCGCTACCTCGGCTGCACTGCCTCTAGGTAGGGTCCTTGTTTCGGCGTAGCGGGTGAGGTAGTCCGTAGCGACGACGATCCATTTATTCCCGCAAGTCGACGTAGGAAATGGCCCCAGTAGGTCCATACCGATTTGCTGGAACGGGCGGTGAGGTGGTTCGATCGGCTGAAGGAAGCCTGCTGGTCTTGTCGGCGGTGTCTTGCGTCGCTGACAGTCTCGACATGTCCTGACGTAACGAGCGACGTCGGCGGCAAGGCCTGGCCAGTAGTACTTTTCCTGTACTCTGGCGAGCGTGCGGGAAAGTCCGAGGTGTCCAGCCGTCGGGTCGTCGTGTAGAGCCTGCAGGATTTCTGGTCGCAATGCTGAAGGCACGACGAGGAGGTGTTCGCCTCGAATGGGAGAGAAGTTCTTCTTTTGGAGAACTCCGTCTCGCAGGAAGAACGACGCCAGTCCTCTGTTGAATACCTTCGGAACAGTGGTGCTCTCGCCCTCGAGGTACTCCATAAGGCCCCTTAGTTCTGGGTCCGCTCGCTGTCGCTCGGCGAAGTCGTCGGCACTTATGGTTCCCAGGAAGCAGTCATCATCCAGGTCGTCCTGCGGCGGTGGGTCTACGGGGGGCACGAGATGGGCAGTCGGCGTCGGAGTGTTTTCTCCCGGACTTGTAATCGACGGTAATGTCGAATTCTTGAAGTCTCAGGCTCCACCGTGCGAGGCGACCCGAAGGGTCTTTCAAGTTAGCTAGCCAACGCAAGGCGTGGTGGTCGCTCACAACTTTGAAGGGCCTGCCGTAAAGGTAGGGGCGAAACTTTGATGTAGCCCAGATGATGTAAAGGCACTCCTTTTCTGTTCTGGAGTAGTTGGCCTCTGCCTTGGATAGCGACCGGCTAGCATAACTGATAACCCTTTCCAGTCCCTCCGTCCTCTGCACAAGGACGGCGCCGAGTCCCACGCTGCTTGCGTCGGTGTGCACTTCTGTTTCGGCGTGGTCGTCGAAATGCGCAAGTAACGGAGGCGTTTGCAGGCGTCGTTTTAGGTCTTGAAATGCTTCCTCCTGCGGCGTTTCCCACTTAAACTCGACGTCGGCCCTGGTGAGGTTAGTGAGTGGCTCGGCGAAGCGGGCGAAGTTTTTCACAAATCACCGGTAATAGGCGCACAGCCCAAGAAATCGACGCACGGCCTTCTTGTCGGCGGGTGGTGGGAATGTAGAGTTGGCGGTTGTCTTCTGCGAATCACGGCGTACTCCGGACTTACTTATCACGTGGCCCAAGAACAAAAGTTCTTCATACGCAAAGCGGCACTTTTCTGGCTTGAGTGTGAGTCCGGAGGTCTTGATTGCTTGAAGTGCAGCTTCAAGTCGCCGGAGGTGTTCGTCGAAGTTTGCGTAAAACACAACGACGTCGTCCAAGTACACAAGGCAAGTCTGCCACTTCAAGCCGGCCAGTACAGTATCCACAACGCGTTGGAAGGTCGCGGGGGCCGAGCAAAGACCGAAAGGCATGACCTTGAACTCGAACAGGCCGTCTGGTGTTATAAAGGCCGTCTTTTCTCGGTCACTCTCGTCGACTTTGATCTGCCAGTAGCCTGTCTTCAGGTCCATCGAGGGAAAGTACCTCGCGTTGTGGAGTCGATCCAAGGCGTCGTCTATACGTGGGAGGGGATACACGTCCTTCTTCGTGATCTTGTTCAGGCGACGACAGTCGATGCAGAAACGCAGAGTTCCGTCCTTCTTCACCAATACCACGGGAGACGCCCAGGGACTCTTGGACGGCTGGATGATGTCGCGAAGCATTTCGTCGACTTGTTTCTTTACGGCTTCTCGTTCTCGCGTAGAAACTCGATACGGGCTCTGACGGATTGGTCGGGCACTTTCTTCTGTTATGATACGATGTTTCGCGACTGGGGTCTGTCGAATTCTTGACGACGACGAGAAGCAGTCCTTGAAGTGCAGGAGCAGACTTTTGAGCTGGCTTTGCTTGTGCTTCGGGAGCCTCGGGTTGACGTCGAAATCTATTCCGGGACCTTGATTCGTCGAAGCAGGTTCGGTAGCATCGGAGAGGGCGAAAGCATTGCTGGTGTCCACGAATTTCTCGATGTAGGCGAGCGTCGTACCAATGTTAAGGTGCCTATATTCGTGGCTGAAGTTTATGAGCAGTACCTTTGCTTTGCCATCACGCAATTCGGCGATGCCTCTTGCGACGCAAATTTGACGGTTCAGGAGTAGGTGCTGATCGCCCTCGATGACGCATTCATGGTTCACAGGTTTTTCGGAGCCGACGGAAATAATGACGCTGGAGCGCGGCGGAACGGTCACCTGCTCTTTTATCACATTCAATGCATGGTTCCATGGCGTTGCATGGGGCGGGAGCGCTTCGTCTGAGGTTAGTGTTATCGACTCAGACCTCAGGTCGATGACGGCGCCGTGGTCACTTAGGAAGTCCATTCCAAGTATCACATCCCTGGAGCAGTTTTGTAGGATTACAAAGCTCGCAGGATAAGTCCGATTATTGATGGTGACTCTCGTCGTGCAGACTCCCATCGGCGTTATCAGGTGGCCTCCAGCTGTCCGGATTTCGGGTCCACTCCAAGCGGTCTTTACTTTCTTCAGCTTGGTGGCGTAGGGCCCACTGACGACGGAATAGTCGGCCCCAGTGTCGACGAGAGCGGTGACGTTGTGGCCGTCGATGAGAACGTCGAGGTCACTGGTCCGTCGCCTAGCGTTGCGGTTAGGACACGGCGTCGGATCATGGCTGCGTCGGTATGTTGCTGTGCTTCCATGCTGCGTTGTCAGGTTTTGTTCGGTCCACGAGGTTTCGTCGGCAGGGCTTCGTCTGCTTCGCGTCATGTTCTGCAGGTGTCCGCCTCGGTGGATCAGTGGCTAGGGTGCTCGGCTGCTGACCCGAAGGTCGCGGGTTCGATCCCGGCCGCGGCGGTCGCATTTCGATGGAGGCGAAATGGTAGAGGCCCGTGTACTGTGCGATGTCAGTGCACGTTAAAGAACACCAGATGGTCAAAATTTCCGGAGGCCTCCACTACGGCGTCCCTCATAATCATATCGTGGTTTTGGGACGTAAAACTCCACATATTATTACTATGTTCTGCAGGTCTCGTCGCGTTGTCGTCGTCGGCGGCCGCGGAGGATCTTCGGCATTTCGTCGTGCAGTAACCGCACCTCCATCGGTTGCTGCCCTTAGTTTCCCGGATACGGGCTAGGCGACCGGCCCCGGTTTGGGCCAGTGTACTGCCGGCGGTGCGGTGACATGTAGCGGCCGGGCGACGGCGATCGGGAAGGTCGTCGCTCTTGCCACTGTGTTGCGGTGATGTAGTCGTCGACGTCGCGAGGTCGTTCACCTGGCTGTGGACGCGGCGCATTGACGGCGAAACCAAGCAGCCCCATCTGTCGGTACTGGCAGCGGCGGTAGGTGTGGCCGGCCTCCCAGCAGTGGTAGCAGAGGGGGGCGGTTGTCAGGAGCGCGCCAAACGTCTGTTTTCCTTGGCGCGTAGCGTTGGCCGGTTGGGCGGCGGTGTGACGTCGATGGTGGCGGCGGTGGTGTCTGACGACGGAACTGCAGTGGCGTGGCGTCTTGACGAGGGCATGGAGGGGTAGCGGGACGGCGGACAGCAGCAGCGTAGCTCATAGCCTGTGGCTGCGGCTCTGCTTGGTGAGGGACGCCCAGGGATTGGTGGATCTCATGGCGCACGACGTCAGCAATGGAATCCACTTGAGGCTGCGATGGAGGCAAGAATTTTCGCAGCTCTTCCTGCACGATGCTGTGATCGTTTCGCACAGGTCGGCGGAGCAGAGCCCTTGGATATCGGTGAACTGTGGCGTCGAACGGCAATTGTACTGCCGGTTGCGCATGTCCAGGGTCTTCTCGATTGTCGTCGCGTCCGAGACAAATTCGTGAACACTGTTCGGAGGGTTCCGCATCAGTCCCGCAAAAAGCTGCTGTTTAACTCCTCGCATGAGCAGCCGAACTTTTTTGTCTTCAGGCATTTCGGGGTCGGCGTGGCGGAAGAGTCTAGTCATTTCTTCCATGAAGAGCATGACGCTTTCGTTGGGGAGCTGGACGCGGGTTTCAAGCAGAGTTTCGGCTCTCTCTTTGCGGAGGACGCTGGCGAAGATAGCCAGGAACTTGGTTCGAAAAACGTCCCATGATGTTAGGGTCGACTCTTGGTTCTCGAACCACGTTCTAGCGGTGTCTTCTAAGGCGAAGTACGCGTGCCTCAGCTTGTCTTCATTGCTCCAATGGTTGAAGACGGCAACCCGGTCATATTCTTCGAGCCAGCTTTCCGGGTCCTCGCACGATGACCCCCGGAATTTCGGCGGCTCCCTGGGCTGCTGAAGCTGGAAGGGTGTAGGCTGCGCAGGTGTTGTCATCGTGCCTGAGGTCGAGGTCATTGTCTTGGTTGTCCTGGTATTTTCCGGCAGGAGCCCGTGCTCTGGCCGTAGTCTCTGCTGCTTGCGGCTGGTGCGACGGACAGGGTTATCCTTTACGTCGTCTTCTTCGCGGCTTGGGCTTGGGTCAGCGCCTCGCGGGTGCGTCCGGAGCATGGACGAAGAAGCACCTCCACCAGATGTCACGTGGTCGTGACGTCGGCGAAGGCAACAGTCGGCGTTTCAAAGAAGAAACTCTTTATTAGGCCGAACTTGTGGCCGGTAAACGGAAAGCCAGAATACAGCAATAAGCACTGGCACTGATACCGGCGAACGGAGCGTCGGCCGTCGATCAACTGTTCATCGTTGGGACGCACCGTCTTTTATACAGCGCGCGTCGAACTTTCTAGCCTTATCACTGCTGGTCATGCAAGCTCTAGAATAGGCTGGTCGGTTCACGTCCGGCGTGCAATCTTAACAAGACGATCTACTATAATCGCGAAGCTTCTCGAATGCTAAGGCGTGATCTGCGCCGAGCGTTACTGACAGTGTTTGTGGGCGGAAACCGAATACAGCAAACGTGAAAACACGAAACGCGCGTGGCAATAGTAAGACAAATGTGCCATTTTCTTTAGTTTTCTTTCTATGCAATTAGCATTACATGTTTCTTGCACCCACTGTAATTGGTGTATAGTGCCCATGTGGAGTGATGTGTGGTAGGTCTCATGTGGCTTCACCTGACAGAGATGAACAGCCATGAGGAAGTGAGCAAGATGAGACGTAGACTACACAAATCCACGTGGAATGTCGTGAACCACTGGTTTAGAAATGCGTAGTGTATGAAAGGGCAGCCAATGACATTTTTTAGAAGGCAGGTTCAAAGAAACAAAAGAAAGTTTTCATTTAGGCATGTTTGCCACGTCATTCCTTGTGCTTAAAAGACACGTAATTTTCAAACGATGCTGACAGGTGTGCTGTTTGATTCTCATGCGTGATGGTACTTTTCAGCAGGCACTATATGCAAATGTTGCTTTTAACATTTGTTTATAAGGTTTTAATCTAAGACGTGTTTTTTATCTGTGTTATGTGTTGAATTACCTCATTTACCTGAATTCTCACACTTTTATTTCTTTCGTTCTGCAGTGGTACTTACAATAAATGCTTTTGTTGAACTTCATGTGTGAATTTCTTTGCATAAATTGTGTAAACCCCACGACAGACACACACGACAGCGACATTTAGAAAGATTGCATAGCTTATGCAAACATATTTTTTATTGAAACAGCTATTATGTCTTGCATTCGTACAGTCACGCTCAATATCGTTTCCAACATGCTGTCTGTACTCAAAATGGCGCCAACACTGCAAATCGGCACCTGCATACAAATCGGCACCTACATAGAAAAAAATTGGGGAGCCAAACTCTGTCAGCGGTACTTTCTGAACCAATTTAATGTTTGTCGGTGTCATTCTTTAGGCTTGGGATCACTTTAACTACAGCCAGCATGTTGCAACGCATATTGTGCGCGACTGTACCTACGTAGCTATAGGTAAATTTTAATGTGTATTTCAGACTGGAGTTAGTGCAGTGCTGAATGCATTAATGAATGAGTCTGCTTGTAGAGGCTCCACATGCTTATGTACGTATTATTTTTATACCCCTGTCACACGGCAAATCTAATGTCATTTATAGCGAATGTCATTGGTATGTAACGTCATTTGCTTGGTGTCACACGGGGCAACTAATGCCATTAGAGGAAAATGACATTGCCTGTCGAATGAGTTCACGAAACGCATTTGCATTCGATTTCAAAATGCGTAGTCTCAATGCCAGGGACCTTTTAGAGACATATAGCTGTTAACTTATGCACACGTAACTTTTGTAATTCGTAATTATCTTATTATTTACTCGATTAGTGGTTTGGTGACATAATAGCACGCGCGAAAGTTTCTAAAAGAAAGCTACTCTCAACTACAGTGGCTGGACACCCCCAATCTTTCATTTGTGCTCTTGTTGTCTTTGTTGCCTGCATCGCGGGTGTTGATTGTCCAATTGCTCGTGTTGTGGTGATTGAGGCGGTGACTACACGAAATTGCTGCCACTGTCTCATTTCTGCAGCTGGGGGGTCAGTCGTTCGCCATGTTGGTTTTCTACTGGCTCTTGGCTTGACCTCGTTTGTGTCATGCAGCTGTGGCAAGTTGTGTAAAATGGCTGCGTTTATATTCTAGGAGCACCTTTTAGTGATAAAACATTATTTTTGGGGGCTACGCGCATGTCATATGCAAGTTTTCATAATTTTTATTTCTCCCACAGTCACGGCTCAGGAGGGCTAAGGGTCGACATTTTAAAATGACATTTGTTTTCGTGGTGTCACAGCACGCAGGTAACATGATATTAAGTTCACTTAATCTCATTCGTTGTAAATGACATTAGATTTACCTTGTGACAGGGGTATTGCACACAGTCATTTGCAGAAGTTGTATCCATTGCAGAATAGCGCACAGTGACACAGGCGAGTGAGATGATATAGGCACTCGCCTGTGGCCCTGTGTCTTATTTGCGCTATTCCACGCTGCATTCGTACCAAATATAGCTACTGAAATTGTATGTAATAAAGTTGCACATTTTGCGCCTAGACCACAAACCACACGCTTTCCATACACTCCTTATGACGATTTTCCGTATCACCTAAAAAAATCCGTATGTTTCCATAACACCTTACATTTCCATTTTTTTCCTCATGAAAGTTTCCGTACACTCCTTAAGATCTCCTTATCCTTCCATATTTTCCATAATGAACTTTCCATACACTCCATAAATTTTCCTTATCATTCCGTATTTTCCATAAGAAACTTTCCGTATGTACCATAAAACTTCCGATTGCTTCCATAAAATTCCATATTTTTTCCGTATATTTCATAACGAAACTGTACGGAGTCCAAATTTTTTCCATAAGATTTTATACGGAACGTTTCAGTAGGGATTCCTAGAGGAGAGAGGGGGAGAGGACGCACATGCGCTGTGGGGATGTGGGACGCGGACGCCGCTCCGTAGAGTAGATGATTCCTAGAGTAGAGAAAGTGGGTGAGCGTAGGAGAGGATAGGGAGAGGGGATGCTTGTAGGCTTATGCCACAGGAGCGAAGGAAAGACACGCCTGAACCTTAACCCCTTCAGGGGCAGCGTCCACATACGTGGACGCGACCTGTTTTAGTCCTGTTCCTCGGACTAGTGGGAAAGAAAGGGCAAGATACATTGCGCATAAGAATAATTGGAACCTTCTGCATAGTCAACGCGTCTTCACTTGAACCCTATGTGCTGCATACGACTGCAGCCGATCACTTTTATGAAGGCACTACGATGTTTGACGGGTCACTGGACGTGCCGCGTTCCAGAACCAACTTCTTAAGTATTATTTTTCTTTGCTCAAAATGAACGGAGCCGAAAACAAACTGCGTGTCCATTTCGAGCATAAGATTACCTCCTTTTCATGTAAAAATCGTACCTGAGAGGTTGCACGATAATTAAATATTTAAGTTATACGCTAATTAAGGTTAATTAGCAATACTCACAAATAACAACATATTTCTTCATTTTCTTTGTCGGAATGTAATAATGAGTGCTTTAGAATTATGTTGTGCGAAATTTAGACATTTCCGGACAGTGCATCTAAATGTGCGCCTGAAGGGGATAATCGACGCCAGCAAGGAACTTGAGCCGTGGCTTCACGTGCCACAGCCAAGCGCCGTCATTATTTTCTTCACTTGCGGTCGCGCGCTCTCCGTTTTGCGCGCCACCCGAATGAGGGCGCTACAGGGCCCCCCGTGTAGACTGGAAGTCGGAATGTGACATGCCGTTTTTCGGTAGTCCAACGGGAGGTCAGGCGTAGATGAGAGACTTTCTATGGCGGTCTCCAGGTACGCCGGCTTAAGTCGGTCCAAGCTGACTGTCTCTTCGCGGCCGTCCCTGAAGAAGAGTGGCAGTTTTGGGGGGTGCGGTTAAGGACGCGGAATGGTCCGTCGTAGGCTGGTGTAAAAGGTGGTGACCGCGTCGTGGCGCACGAAAACGTGCGTTGAAGTGGCCAGATCAGGGTGGACAAATATGGTCTTGTGGTCGGAAGGTCGGGGTGGAGTGGGCCGGAGGTCTTGAACACAGTCGATGAGGCGCTGTAGGAATTGTTGTGGCTGATCTGGTAGGTGCGTTGACCTGAAGAAATCTCCAGGGAGCCGCAGAGAACTGCCATACACCAGCTCTGCTGCTGAGCACTGTAGATCTGCCCGGATGACGGCCCGTAAACCTACGAGCACCAGTGGCAAGGCATCAACCCAGGTGGCTCTATTGAGGCGGGTGGTCAGGGCGGTCTTCAGTTGTCAGTGAAGGCGTTCCACCATGCCGTTGGCGCAGGGATGATAAGCAGTGGTGCGGCAATGCCTGGCTCCGAGGATGCGATTAAGGCAAGTAAACAGCGAGGGCTCGAACTGACGTCCACGGTCTGTTGTCACGGTGCCAGGACAGCCAAAACGAGATACCCACGTAGAATTGAAAGCACGGGCAACTGTCTCGGAGGTGATATCTTGAATGGGAACTGCTTCCGGCCAGCGTGTGAAACGATCGACCATGGTGAGTATATAACGGTCTGAGACACTGGTAGAGGGCACACAATGTCTAAATGAACATGGTCGAAACGACAGCCCGGTGGAAGGAAAGTTTGGGGAGGCGTCTTAGTATGACGCGAGACCTTTGTCATCTGGCAGGGCAGGCACATGCGTGTCCAAGCGCGCACATCACCGTTGATTCCGGGCCAGACATAGCGCTGGGTGAGAAGACACTGAGTAGCCCGAATGCCGGGGTAACAGATGTCGTGTAAGGAGTGGAAAACGGTGCGTCGTAATGAAGCTGGAACAAAAGGGCGTGGAAGGTCAGACGAGACATCGCACCACAAGGGCTCAGATGACAATGGATGAGACACTAGGCGTAGTCGGAGAGAACGGGGTTTCTCCGGAAAAGCGGCGAGCTCTCTATCAGTTCTCCTGTGCGGAAGATAATGAGGCCCAGTCGATGGTTGGAGATGGAGAGCCAACCGCGGCTATACTAGAAAGGGCATCTGCGGCGGTGTTGTCCGCGCCTTTCACGTGGCGGATATCAGTCGTGAATTCCGATATATAAGCAAGATGGCGGAGTTCACGGGGCACATACTTGGATGAGTTTGTGTGGAAAACGTACGCCAGTGGCTTATGATCAGTCAGCACGTAAAATGAGCATCCTTCCAGAAAATGCCGAAAGTGCTGTATCGCAGTGTAGATGGCCAGTAACTCCCGGCCGAAGACGCTGTAGCGGGTCTCAGCAGCAAGTAGCTTCCGAGAGTAAAACGACAAGGGTCTCCACTCGGAGTCAATGCACTGCTGTAAGATGGCTCCAACGGCGACACTGGATGCGTCCACCATCAACCGAGTAGGGGCGTTGCTGCGCGGATGAATAAGAAGCATGGCGTTAGTGACCGCTTGCTTGGCAGCAGCAAATGCGGCCTGGGCCCTCTGACGACCACGGAATGGCAAAAGACGGGCCGGCGGTTGACCGAAGAAGGTCGGTCAGTGGTCGAAGCAGTTCGGCACAGTGTGGTATGACGCACCTGGAAAAATTCACAAGCCCCAGGTATTGGCGTAACTGGCGCAGTGTTGTAGGCCGAAGATAATCCTGGATTGCTTTAACGTGGGACGGGAGAGGGCGTATACCTTTGGATGATATGTGATGGCCCGAAAAACTCGAGTTCAGATGCGCCGAAAATACACTTCGAGGCATTCAGAACGAGGCCGTACTGCTGTAGACGTTGGAATAGAGCACGAAGATGCTGCTCATGATCTCCAGGTGTGCGGCTGGCGATGAGGACATCGTCAAGGTACGCAAACACAGTAGGGAGGCCCCGTGTGACCTCAGAAATGAACCGCTGGAAGGTTTGAGCCTAATTGCGGAGTCCAAAACGCATCCGCACGTATTCAAACAACCCAAAGGGCGTCGTGATGGCGGTCTTAGGTATGTCGGCGGGCTCGACAGGAATCTGGTGGTACTCCTTAACAAGGTCCACTTTGCTGAAAATCGTGCAGCCGTCGAGGCGCGACGTAAAATCCTGGATGTGAGGTAGGGGATAGCTGTCATGGACAGTCTTGGCGTTCAACGCTCGATAGTCCCCACAAGGACGCCAGTCACCGGGATCACGCTTTGGCACCAAATGCAGCGGGGAAGCCCAAGCGCTTGACGACGGCCGTATTATGCCGAGCTGCAGCATGTGGTCAAACTCCCGTTTGGCGATAGCTAGGCGGTCCCCAAACAGGCGGCGTGGTCGAGCGGCTGCTGGTGGACCACGGGTGACGATGTGGTGTGTCACCGTATGTTTAGGCGGCTGAGTGATGTTGCACGGTTTTGTTAACTCCGGGAAACTCGCCAAGATTTTTTTCAAACGGTGAGGAAGGTATCAGCATGCGGATGGCCATAGGAGCTATGTCGGACAGGACTCCCGAGATGGAGAGACGAGTCTGACCGTCTATGAGGCGGCGGTGCAGCATGCTGACGTCCGAATCGAAGTATGAGAGGAAGTCCGAGCCGATGATCGGTTGAACCACGTCTGCGATGACGAAAACCCACCGGAAAATGCGGCGAAGGCCGAAGTGGAGGGTGAGAGATCGGAGTCCGTATGTCGCTATAGACGAGGCGTTGGCAGCGCGAAGTGACTGCCCAGGTGACTTCGAACGATCAGCTTTAGTCGGCGGCACAACGCTTATTTCCGCGCCCGTACCTATAAGGAACCTGGCGCTGGATAGCTGGTCTGTTACCATGAGAAGGCGGCTGGGACGAGAAGTGAGATCACATGCCGCCGTCAGTGATATAGTGAGTCCGTATGTCGCTATAGACGAGGCGTTGGCAGCGCGAAGTGACTGCCCAGGTGACTTCGAACGATCAGCTTTAGTCGGCGGCACAACGCTTATTTCCGCGCCCGTACCTATAAGGAACCTGGCGCTGGATAGCTGGTCTGTTACCATGAGAAGGCGGCTGGGACGAGAAGTGAGATCACATGCCGCCGTCAGTGATCCCGGCGGGCGTTTCCCGGCCACGAAGAGGGAGGTGTGCACTTCGTGGCTCGGTGTCGGAAACGCCGGTGGTACCAGCAGAGAGGTGGAGGGCTGGGACTCCCAGCATATCGTGTGCATGGAAGAGCTCGAGGACCGGAACGAGGCGAACGAGTCTCCTGCAGGGGGGCTCCGGAGTGCGGCAATGCAGGCGGTGAGTTCGTCGATGTGGGCCTGAAGGCGTGAAATCGCTGTGTCTGCTGGTGGTAAGACAGCGTTGACAGATGGGGAGGTCGCTTCATGAACCTGATCGGCGAGCTCCGCCAGGCGATCGAGGTTGACGTCGCCGGCCGCCGCGAGGACGAGGCGGATTGGCTGAGAAAGGCGTTAGAGGAAGAGGTCGCGAAGCAGCGCTGAGTGGACAGAGACGTCGTGTTCCCCAAGAAGCTGTCGCATTCGGCGCAGTAGTTGGGAGGGGGGCGTGTCGCCAAGGTCCCCCCTCTGCAAGGAGCTGCTGTAGTCGGACGCGTACCGACGGCATAAATAGTTCCAGCACCTTGGTGTTAAGGTGCTGATATGGCGTAGTGTCCGAGGGGTTGGACAGGACGTCGGAGAGCTTGCTGGCAACATCAGGAGGAAGGACTGAGGCTACGTGGTAGTAGCGTGTCGTTTCCGAGGCAATGCGGTACAGGGAGAATTGCGCCTCGACCTGGTGAAACCAAACTTGCGGGTTCTGTGACCAGAAAGATGGGAGACGCAGTTGCACCGCCGAGACGTCCTGAAGACGTGAGGCTTGCTCTGTTGAGGGTGCGTTCGAGTCAGTCATTGTCTTCGTCCTAGGCCACCACTTGTAGGCTTATGCCACAGGACCGAAGGAAAAACACGCCAGAACAATAATCGACGCCAGCAAGGAACGTGAGCCGTGGCTTCACGTGCCACAGCCAAGCGCTTGTGGTCGCGCGCTCTCCGTTTTGCGCGCCGCCCGAATGAGGGCGCTACATGCTCATGCGCTGTGGGGGGTGTGGGACACGGGGGCCGCTCCGTAGAGTAGAGGATACCTAGAGGAGAGAAAGGGGGGTGAGCGTAGGAGAGAGAGAGAGGAGGAGGGGACGTGCATGCGCTGAGGTGGTGAGGGATGCGGGAAGGGGGGGGACGGACTAAGCCCCCTCCAAACACCTCCAAGCAAGATCAAGGAATGGGGTCAACCTGGGCGACAGACATCACCTGCCTAGCCACTGCTATGCAGCCTCTCTGTGCTCTCGGCCACGACTCTGGTAGTGGTTGAGGGTCTTCATATTTCTACAGTGTGCTGGTTCGCATAATGGGTGCTTCCTTACTTCATGAAGGTGGCCGGACGCGGGACGCGGGACGGACATAGCCCCGAGCATAAGATGCTTCGCATCTAATACACCATCTGCCGCTAAAGGGAAGCATGTGTAGATGCGAAGCAGCGGGCGATAACGCTTACACTGGCGGCGGCCGCGGGCAGGGCTGCCTAGATGAGAGAGGGGGGAGCGTAGGAGAGAGATGGGGGGACGCGCATGCGCAGTGGGAGAGTGGACGCCACGGGCAAGCATGCCTAGAAGAGAGACGGGGGGAGCGTAGGAGGGGAGAGAGGAGGGGAGGCGCATGCGCAGTGAGGGTGTGGTTGGCGCGGGAAGGGATGCCTAGAGGAGAGAGAGGGGGAGAGGAGGTTTTGTTTATTTTTTTTAAAGGGTTTACGCATGCGCAGTAAGGGTGGTCACGCCACACACCACCACCACCACCACCGGATTAAGCTTCGCCATAAGATGCTTCACATCTAAAAAAAATTGAAGGACATTTTGTACATTCCAAAGTGTGTACGGCGAAAGCGTGTGGCCATTCCACTGATTATGCCATGTCTTTTTTTTCTTTTACACTCTCACTGGGATAACACACAAACCGAATGTGTGCGTGTTTTCTTTTTTAATTTTTTTACCGCGAATCGCAGTGAGACGCGAGACTCATCTTCCTCCGTTCGCATGCGTTAGTATTTCTCGCGCTTTGCGCATCGTGCAAACGCCATACGCGTTCCAGCTCTTAAATTGACGGACCCTTTGTAAATTCGAAAGTGTATTCCGTGAACGCCTGGGTCCATCGAGACGGCGTCGGTCAGAATGATTGCAAACTCTGGGCACAGCGACACTACGCAAGCAAAGCGCGAGCGCTATAGAATCCGACGCGACTGGCGTCCGTTTGCGCATCCCGGCGGCCACCTCGCTCCGTGCCAGAGCTCGGATGGACGGACGGACGCACGGATGGACACGGACGGATGGACAGACGGACGGATGGACAGACGGATGGATGGATGGACGGATGGTCGGACAGACGGACAGACAGACAGACGGACGGACGGACGGACGGACACCGGACGGACGTGAGGGTGATACATTAAAGGCTTTGGCCTTAAAGATTACACCATCTCCCGCTAAAGGGAACCATGTGTAGATGCGAAGCAGTGGGCGCTAACTCTTACACTGGCGGCGGCGTTGACGCTGGCGCTCATCGCAGCTACACAGCAGAGAAACCAGTGGAGGCGCAAAGCAGGCAGTGATGGACCGGTGTTTCCTACTGGAACAGCACACTTCCTTGCCCATATTTCCTTTCCCGCATCTACCCGGGAGCATACAACCCGTCCTGTGCTCAATGCACCCACCCCCCACGCTACCCTTATCCACATCCTCCTGGAATGCCCGGTGGACCCTCCCCGCGGGGCCCGGAGCCACTGATCACATGGGAGGAATGTCAGACCCTGCTGCGCTCGACGGACCCGGCCAAGCAGAATATCGCCACTGACCGGGCCGCCCACGTCATGGAACTGCACGAACTAATGAACGCTTAGCGCAGTGGGGTCGTGCGGGGACCCTGTGACGTGTGTGCCCGAATCCCTTGGTCGAATAAAGTTTTACCTCCTCCTCCTCCCAATCGCTGCTAATGGGCAATGAGAGACAGAAGACTCGGACTGGACACAGAGACCCGCAGTTCGCTTTTAGTTAACGCGCACGCTGCGAATTTTTATCGTGCGACAGCGCACAGGAGAAATCTCCCACCGGCACCACCTTGGAGGTCAAGATCCAGTGCCATATATACGGGTTGGCCAGTGAACGGTTGTGCAGCGCGAGCAGGCGGTTTTTTGAACCAAAAAACTCGCTAGCAGACGCTGCCTGCCTCGGCGTCGCGATACGACAGAGGGAGGGAGCGTAGGAGAGGAGAGAGAGGGGGGGACGCGCATGCGCAGTGGGGAGTGTGGATGCCGCGGGAAGGGATGCCTAGAGGAGAGAGGGGGGAGCGTAGGAGGGGAGAGAGGAAGGGGCGCGCATGCGCAGTGAGGGTGTGGCCTCCACGGGGGGGGGATGCCTAGAGGAGAGAGAGATGGAGAGGAGGTTTTTTAGATGCGAAGCATCTTATGCTCGGGGCTCTGTCCGTCCCGCGTCCCCCCGTCCCGCGTCCCGCGTCCGGCCACTTTCATGAAGTAGGCAAGCACCCATTATGCGAACCCGAACACTGTAGTAATATGAAGGCCGTCAACCCTACTACAATCATCAGAGTCATGGCCGAGAGCACAGAGAGGCTGCTTAGTAATGGCCAGGCAGGTGGTGTCTGTCGCCCAGGTTGACCCCATTCCTTGAGTCATGGCCGAGAGCACAGAGAGGCTGCTTGGCAATGGCTAGGCAGGTGGTGTCTGTCGCCCAGGTTGACCCCATTCCTTGATCTTGCTTGCATGTGTTTGTAAGGGGCTTAGTCCGTCCCTCCTTCCCGCGTCCCACAGCGCATGCGCGTCCCCTCCCCCCTTTCTCTCCTACGCTCACCCCTTTCTCTCCTCTAGGAATCCTCTACTCTACGAAGCGTCCCACACCCCCCACAGCGCATGCGCGTCCCCTTCCCGATCCTCTCCTACGCTAACCCCCCCTTTCTCTCCTCTAGGAATCATCTAATCTACGGAGCGGCGCCCACGTCCCACAGCCCATGCGCGTCCTCTCCCCCTCTAGGATCCTCTGCTCTACGGAGCGGCTCCGGCATCCCTCGTCCCCACAGCGCATGCGCGTCCTTTCCCCCCTCTCTCTTTTAGGAATCCTCTACTCAACGGAGTGGCTCCCGCGTCCCACACCCCCCACAGTGCATGCACGTCCCCTCCCCCCCTCTCTCTCCTCTCCTACGGTCCCCCCCCCCCCGTCCTTTCCTCTAGGAATTCTGTACGGAGCGGCGCGCACGACAGGTGGTGTGACAGCTGCATACTCCGCTGGGGGCGCCACGGTAGTTCCGCGGTATGAAAATGACGAAGCGCGCACGCCTCATTCTCTCTCCTGTGCAGCGCCGCGATAAGCGCTCGGACCGCTGCCCTGAAATGAGAGCGGCGACGTTCCTCCCGCTCAAGCTAATTATCTCCCCGCTGCTTCGCATCCACACATGGTTCCCTTTAGCGGGAGATGGGGAATTTCTTTTTAAAGTTTTGTTTTGAATGGGTTTGCGCATGAGCAGTGGGGGCGTGGACGGACGGACGGACACCGGACGGCCGTCAGCATGAGACATTAAAGGCTTTCGCCTTAAAACTGTGCCTGGGACGTCGCTAGCTTTGCCATTAAGGAACGCTGCCGCGCACTTCGAGTGGGTGCCGGGTGGTGGTGGTGCTAGCAACTATACCGCCATACCGCCGGAACCGGTGACAGTGACGATGTTGGCAACATCGTGTCGGCGGAACGGCGCATCTGGCTGCTTTGTGCAGGCGTTTGATTGCGCGTTCGTAACGTGAGCCGGAGGAGCGCTAGCCTAACAAATGCCAGTCATTTCCTTGCAGAAAGTTTGGCTGGAGTTTAAGAACTTTTCGCAACAGAGGTTTCCTTTGAAGCAGCTTTGCGACAGCGTTCCTGTTGGTTACTGCTTACTGCACACTATAATGTTACTGGTTGGCACCCAGTCATCTCTCGAAAGAGCCTGGAGCCACTGGTCATATAAATTGCTTCGCGAGGGTATCTCGTGGAAATTCAAGCATGAAACTCTTTTCCTGAGGTTGAACGGGCACTTGGGAACTCAGCAAACCGCATTTCTAGGCAATCAAAACACGCGGCGCAATATCTTTCCATGGACGCATGAAAGCAAGGAAAAAGAAAATCTCCCCAAACACGGGCGTTGCAAATATCTGTGTATTTGTGTAGCATCGTTTTGAACTCGTTGACGACGTCGCGTCGCTAGCGCGTTCGAGGTGCGTTTCGTCACGTTCTAGTTTGATCATTTCCTACATTGGTTACAACAACGCTGGCATTCTTTCCACCGACGCGCGTCGCGTCGTCTGCTACAGTTACCGGCGGCGCCACTGCAGGCTGCAAGAAGTCGCCGCGAGAGGCTCTAGCGACTGTACCGGTCGCTAGAGCCTCTCGGGCATTAAAGATGTGGGAAAGAGAGGAGAAGAAGAAAGAAAGAAAAAAGAGAGAAATGGCGTCCATGACCGAGGACGCGGCCGGCGGCTATTATAGCCGGTTGGCCAGTCCAGTGTCCTCAAGGAAGCGAAGAACCGCCTTGAAGACCTGGGTGTGGTGCCGTGCAGGGAAGAGGAGGTCCCTCTGTGTAGCCGCGGGTAGACCCTGGCGACGGAGTGTGGCGAGCAAGGTGGCTCGATGTGGTTGAAGTGCGGGGCATACACACAACAGGTGCTCAATGGTTTCGTCCGCCCCGCACGCAGTGCACGCAGGGGACGAGGCTCTGCCAAGCCGATCACTCCGGGCCGCAGGCTAGGAGCAGCCGATGCGTAGACGCAGTAGCAGGGACCTCTCCCTCCTGGTGAGACCCCGGTCAGGAAGCCGGGTCGGTGGTTCCATCCTGGCCACACGGTCGTCGGGGTGGCAGCGTAGTAGTAGCCGTCTCAATGTGAGCCTCGAAAAGTCGGAGGCGACCACGGCACTGCACACAGAGACGGTGGAGTGATGCGCTTCTTTCGCCAGTGCGTCTGCCTGCTCATTGCCCTGAATTGCCACATGAGATGGGACCCAGTGCAGAGAAACATTGACGCCACTGGCAAGGAGGGCATGCAGCTTGGTGACGAGCAGTTGCGTCCTAAAGCCTGCCCGTTCTCGTTTCGCCATGGCCACAACGCGGCTCTTGAGTCGCACACGAGAGCCACAGGGCACATTGGGGGGTCTGCCGCCAGGAGGTCAACTGCCAGGTGGAGACCGGCCGTCTCAGCGGCGGTAGAGCAGGCCACAAAGGGGAGAAGACAGGAGGCCATCCTACCAAGTGCTGGCATTACGCAGGAAGCTGTGGCTAAGCCTGTGTCTGGGAGCCCCTCTCTCTTCTCTCCAACGCTCACCCCATTTCTCTCCTCTAGGAATCCTCTACTCTACGGAGCGGCGTACGCGTTCCACATCCCCACAGCGCATGCGCGTCCTGTCCTCCAACTCTCTCCTCTCCTACGCTCACCCCCTCTCTCCCCTCTAGGAATCCTCTACGGAGCCATATAAGAACCCCTATCCCTACACTTCACCGACCATAAAGCCGTTATAATGAATCAGGTCCGGAAGCCACGTCAAGCTACCATTTACGAATAAATAAAATTTCTTGTATATATACACACAGTGTTTGTCACGTGTTTGATGATGTCCTGGACGAAAATTCACGGAAGATTCACAGTTTACCGATGAACCTCCAGAGCTTCGCCCTCTCATCATCATTCGCTCGGTGGATATGCTGTGAATTTTTTATTAAGTGTAATTTTGTGCACATATATAGTTTTCAATTTAATTCTTGATTAAAATATTTCTTGTGTTGGTTTGCTAAATCAACTGCTCTGTCAATAAGACTCTCAGTGGCTCAGCCATAGAGGCCGTTACGAACCAAAAAAGAATTTGCACCACAACACCCAAGGCGCACGTCTGCTTCTTCAAGACTTCTCGTAGAAGTTTCTTAGCTTTTAAGGCGAAAGCCATAAATGTCTCATGCTCATGTCCGTCCGTCCGGTCTGTCCATCCCTGTGTCCGCCTGTCCGACCGTCCGTCCGTCTCCATCCGTCCGTTTCTGTCCGTCCATCCGTCCGTTTCTGTCTGTCCATCCGTCCGTGTCAGTCCGTCCATCTGTCCGTGTCAGTCCGTCCTCCGTCCGTGTCGGTCCGTACCCTCCGTCCGTGTGTCCGTCAGTCAATGTGTCCCTCTGTGCGTCCGTCATTTCATGTCCGTCCATCCGTCCGTCCGACAAAACAAAAACGCATGACAGACAGTCGAATGGCCACAAGCTTTCGCCGAGCGCACTGTGGAATGTACAAAGTGTCCTTGAATTTTTTATTTGGGATCGTTCCGCCACTTTTTTCACGTTGTGCGAAATGGTGTAGAAGTACGATATGACGGCAACTTTTTTCTTATTAGTTTTTGAGGCCGGTTCGGTTGAAGGCGTCAGGCGATGTTTTCTGAGCAAGGCTTCAGCAACAGATCTTTGAACTCTTAAAGGATAACCTGCTTCAGATAGCCGGTCGGGCTGGTGTTCGAAACTAATAGCAACTTCATGCTCACATACTTGGTTAGAGCGTTATGAAATCGAAGGTTGACAATAGATTTTTTACTAATTTGGAGTGTGCCGAAGGAGTTGACGCCATCTCCCGCAGCAAACCGACCAGGGGCCAGATCTCTTAAGGCGGGTGAAAGCATTCCTCAGCGGCCACTCTCTTACTCTGGTTCCTGCCGATAAGGAGGGAGGATTCACCATCCTATCCTTGGATTTGTTCCGGAAGAAAGGCCATGAAGTTGTAAGCTCTGTTTTTGTGCATCAGGATGATGTCGCTATTTCAAAAGTCAAATCTAACGCCAGGCAGCTATGCAAGAAATTAAACCTTTCTCGCGTAGTTACTGGCATTGATAACAGTAAACAGGATTATATGAGTGTTTTTTTTTTTCAGTGCTAAGACGCATAAACCTGACACACCTTTTCGTGTGGTTATCTCCGAGCGGGATACGTGGCTGAAAAGCACTTCTATGATCCTATAGGGCCACCTGGAGGAACTGATGATTGATGACCCCTTCATTGTTAGAGATTCCGAAGAAGTCCTGCAGTGTAATATACCCTTGGCTAATGGGGCTGTATCAGGTTTTTCGATACATCTTAAAGACTTGAATTACTCTACTCCTCATGACCAACTGTTAATTGCTGTGGAAGAGTGCATTGACCTGTATGGTAGTACGCGTTTTGAAAGTTTGTGTGGCGTACCCGTGAGCAGCTTTTTAGAACTTTGATCGTCTTACCTGAAGACAACATTCATTCTATGGGAAGGCAAGTCATTCATCCAGAAAGAAGGCATTTCTATAGGGTCATGCATTGCTCCCATTCTCAGCGATATTTTTTCAGCCAACATTGACAAAGCTGTGGCGGAAAGTCTACGTAATCTCGACGTTATCATGCTTCACAGATTTGTAGACGACTATCTTATCCTGTTTGACAACGACCCTATATATAACCAGTCATACGCGCTTGATATACTTTCTCGTTTTAAAGATAGCTTTAAGCTCTCACGCATGAGATGCCTGATGACAATGTGATCAAGTTCTTTGACATCATGTTTACTTTCCACCCACATCATCTATGTTGGCGCTATCAACCTCGATGCAATAAGCCGGTCCTGCCATACCACTCGGCACACTCCAAATTAGTAAAAAGATGTATTGTCAACCTTTGCTTTCATAACGTTCTAACCAAGTCATGTGAGCACGGAGTTGCGGTTAGTTTCGAACACCTGTCCGACCGGCTATCTGAAGCAAGTTGTCCTTTAAGTGTTCAAAGCTCTGTTGCTGAAGCCTTGCTCAGAAAGAATCGCCTGACGCCTTCAACCGAGCCGGCCTCAAAAACTAATGAGAAAACAGTTCCAATCATACCGTACTCCACAACATTTCGCACAACTTGAAAAATGTGGGGGAAAGATCCCAAATAAAAGTGGTTTTTTCAGCCCCGCGTAAACTGCTAAGCCTGTGCAACCGGAATAATAGCAATATGAAATCTAAGGCATGCGCCAAGAAAGACAAGGTCAACTATGTTCCTTGCAAGAGTAATGTTGTCTTTCGGATTCCAGTTTCTTGTGGTAAAATATATATAGACCAGGCTAGACGGTGTCTAAATGATAGGCTTAGAGAGCATTATAATAATGTTACAAATGGACGTGACGGATGGCTTGCAATACATTGCAAGACATGTGGTTGTCAACCTGTTCTCAGCGCATGTACAGTTGTCGCATCTGTGAATGATAAGTTGACAAGAGAAATCATCGGAGCCGAAAACATTGTTAGAGTAGGACCCGAATGCATCAGCAGACCGTCTGTTAACTTATAAAGTAAATAACTCGCTTTTCTAAGAAGTTGACTGTTGTACACGCCTGGTGGCGTCTGAGTGGTGCATAAAAACTGTGTGCTCAGGAAATAAACTTTTGTTAGTAGTTTGCGCTCAGTGTGTCGTCGTCTCTTCTTGTAGTCGCTGTCTTGTTTGCTCAATTCAACACTTCGGAAGGAACAAACGTACCATAGCTGCCCTGGGACTGAAGCTTGCTGTTCAAGTCGGGGAGTCACGAAGCACGGGACGAGGAAGGACACGTACGATGACACGATCGCCGACTATAAAGTTTTCATTTCTCGCATTTGTCACGTATAAATACCTGCATGAACCACCAGCAACAAAGGAAGTAGGTTAGATGATATCCACTCAATGACTCAGCCTTGTCCCGGTTTCCAACGAACAAAAAGCACGAGCTCTTTGCTTGATAGCAGTGTTTTATGCATTACTGCAAGAAGGTAACTAAATACGCTACTCGTTACGCTAACAAAAAGATTGCGTTACCACTTTGCCTACCCCAAAAAAGTAACGCACACTACCCTTAGCGTTACCGAAAGAAAAGTAACGCACGCTACTTCTGCCGTTGCTCCAGGGTCCGAAATTTCAATCAATGCGCCCTCCCTGCAGGAACCAGAATAACAACCAAATAAACCTCATTCTTATAGAAAGGCAGTTTCTTAGCGCTGGTGTGGACGAGGACAAGAAGAAGATACACTAGGCTCATAGGCGCCTCGTCCACACCAGCGCCGAGAAACTGCTGTTCCATTATGCACCAACAAGCCCACATCGCTACGCTCACTTATATTTCTCGTAAAACCTCTAACCAAAACAAGGATTTCAGCTGAGTACAGTAAAAGATCGTTCATACGACCCTTTCAAATTTTGGAAAATCGGATAATTCAGACATGTCCTGGCCAGCATATGCTGTGCATTGTTTAATGGCATCAATCTCTCGTAATTATGTTATATTTGGCCGCAACCCGGTTTATTCGGACGATCTTCAAAGCGCGCCGAGCACGAATCGCTGAATTAGTGCGACGCGAACGAGCAAAACTGGCTTTCGCAGGCAACCGAGGCGAGGCGAAGTAGTCCGCACCGCTATCTTCATCATTTAGTCAGCATGGTTTCGTCTACAGCGGATGCAGCCCTCAGTGGCTTCATTGAGGTTAGATGCAATGCGCGCCTAACGTCACAAAACCTAAACTTGGCGGAAGCTGTTCAAGTTAAAGAGGTTTCAACTGCGGTCCGCATGCTGGCGTAAAACTCACTTGCTACATTGACATGGACGAGCGATCAGTTGCCAGTTATTTTACCGGCGAAAAAACTATCATTGCTTACGCGTGGAGTTCGTGGTGGCGGAACGTAATAAGTGATGGATGGAGAGCATGTTTCAGGCTAATTAAAACGGAAATATCGCGCCGTGGTCGCATCCCGAGCTCAGTCGCACGATGATGAAAATTGCGACTTTTACACCGCTCTTATGCAAAATAAGTGTAGGATTTGCGTATTCATCAAGTAAATGAAAGTTTATTGATTTAACAGACATTTTCTTACTGTTTTCTTGATATTTCGATGATTCGGCAGCCGGTTAATTCGGACATTTTTTTTGGTCCCGTGAAATCCGAATTAACCAGCTTTTACTGTATAACCAGAAACATTGCACAAGAGTGCCGGATTGTAGCAATAATATAGTGGCCTAATGTTTATTGTAGTTGCATGTGATGGCTGATCAGTCGTGGCACACTGTAAAACCACTTCTCAAAGAGGCAGTAAACAGAAAATGACTGACATTCCATCATCAACGCTCTCCGGAATGAAAAGATCACTTCTCTCTCTGTAAACTTACAGTAATTCAGACGGCGTGATTCTGCTAGCGTACAAAACATAAGTGCAGATCTCGTAGGAATAAGGAAATCCTTAAATTGCATAGTTACGGAAAGGGAATTTGCAGCCTATATTATTTTATTCTCTTTCACTAATATAATAGCCTCGAAAATTTCCGGTATTTATGCGAAGAAGTTCAAGGTCAGCGTCGCTCTCAACAATCAGAAAGGTATACCATCAGTTAGAAGCATGTAGAAGCAAATTTTATTTTGAAAACAGAACTCATACACAGCGCTATTATATAGTATTGCAGGGACAACTTGCTGGCAAAAAACAACTTGGCGAAAGTAAGCCAAAGTTCTATTTCTAAGTTGTCGTCGAACAGCACGCCTCGCTTCTTAGTGAATACGTCTGCATCTATGGTAAACAGGCGTTCGGCGAGCGCATTGCATGGCACACCTATTTTCAACACCTGGCGGGAAGATAGAAGCCCGCCGCTGCGACATATGGATAGCTCTGGAAATGTGGTGCCTACCATACGCAGAGTTTGGTATAAGACTCCCGGGACAATGGGAATAAAAAGCAACGAGTAACGTGACACCTCACGTTACCGAAAACTGTTTACGTTTGTACGTTACCCGTTACAGTTTCGAATTGGTAACGAGCACGTTACTAAATTAGCGAAAAAAGTAACGCGTTACCGGTAACGGCGTTACTTGTAACGCGTTACCGCCAGCCAGTGTTGTACGGAACGGCGTTCCAAGGAACAACGTTCCAGGAACTAGTTCCTTTTGGGGCGAACGGAGGAACGCCACCGTTCCCTTCGGAGTAGGTGGAACTGTAATGCCTGGTTCACGGTGGCGGCAAGCCTGCCGGAACGGCGTGGTGCCGTGGACCGTCGGCCGTCGCCGCCAGCGCGAGAGCTCTTTAAAGTGCACGGCAAACTTCGCCGGCGAGACGATCACGTGACGCGACGCAATCTCGCAAAAAACGTGAGAGGACGAGAATTCACAATGTGCGCATCAGATGGGCTGTGAATCGACGCCATGATCGACGCGGACCGTTTTTCTGCCGTGCAAAAGTCTGCCTTGCTCGCTGGAAGCTAAACATGCCTCTCAACGACACCGAGTACGTTGTGTTTACTGTGAATACGCTCATTTTGGTGTGTTCCCTGCTGCTGCGGCGCCGGCTCGTTTTCTTCCCCGCGCTGCCCCCTGCGCCGCTTCGTGTGGCTCGTTCTTTTTCAACGACGATCATTCTCCAGCGATCCCTCGCGTTCCTGAATTCCATCATCGCTCGGTGCCCTGAGAAAGAACGCTTGCATTGTCTCAGCCTGCGTCCATGTGCTTTCGTAGCGAGAACGACGTTTGCTTCCTTACCTTTGATGCCAAATTCCACACCGATGGTGGTCCACCGGTTCATTTTCAGCTCTGTGTCTTTGTACTCGGGTGTTTTCTTGTTATACAAGAAACTGTAGTGTCTTACGGTTTCAAGAAATTCTTCCATTGGAAACTTCATACCTCAAATAAAGGCAAGAAACGCGGAGCGTAATGGAAGCCGCTCAGCGTCCTGTTTCTGCTTTTCGCGTCGTCTGCTTCTCCCGCGAAGAGGACGCGAGAAGCAGGCGCGGGACAAGCAGACGACGCGGCGCGCCGTAGTCATGGCAACCGCTCCTCCGCCGCTGATTGGCCGCGTCGTTCTCCGGCAAACGGAAAACGGCACGAAAATGGGTCTCGGACCTATTCTCCGAACGGCAAAGAACGGCAGACGTGCGCGAACGAAACAGCCCGCGCACGGCGGCCTGAGAACGGGAAACGGCAAACGGCGAGCCGCCGTGCCGCTACCGTGAACCAGGCATAACGGTAACGCGTTACGTCTACGACGGAACAGCAGGGGGAACGGCGTTCCTTCTGTAAACGTTCCACGGCATTCAATAGGCTCGCGCTCGCACGCAGCACATCATGCAAAACCGGGCGGATGGGCGACCGCGTCAGGCACGTTACTACGCTGCATCCTGGCGCCCACCGAAGGAGCAGGGAAGCGCGCGACGCCGAGACCGACCGCGTGTGGAAGGGACAGTTGATGTCTTACTGCAGAGCTGCTATGCTCAAGGTTTGCCGTCTGCTGTAGAAAGAAAATTATCATCATCATGAACCAGCACACGCTCTCTTCATGCTCTTGCTGTTCTACTTCGCTCTCAGAACACGTTCCCTGATTTTTACGGCGTGGGATGCAATAACTCCAATGGGCGAGAGAACGAGTAAAAAAGAGAACGAAAGAAAGATATAGAGAAAGAGAAAGAAAGAAACTGTTGGTGAACGAAATTCTCGGTGAGGCGAGTTTCGAAACC
>JALIZH010001344.1:0-17084 GCA_030522465.1 Rhipicephalus appendiculatus
AATTGGGAGTGTTGTTTGAGAAGGCAAAGAACGCTTGAGCGTCTTAGGTCCTTCTCCAGGCACTGTACTGCTAGTTACAAGGGGTGAAAAATAGGCAGTGACCTCATCCTGCACTGCAACATTCGCAGGCATCAAACTGCTAAAAGTCATCGCGCTAGTTTGTGCATTAAGAGTCTCGATATCCTGTTCGCGAACATCCATATGTTTTTGGTGATGAGCTTGCTCAATGCGCAATTGCTCTGCCAGCTTTGATATTTCTAGCTGTCTCGCGACAGCACGCCTCGCATGCTCCACAGCCATCTGCTCATCGACCCAAGCTCTGAGCTCTGCCTTTTGAAGTCCTATACTCCCGCCTATTTCGACTATTAAATGCGAAAGCATTTCTTAGTCGGGCTATGTAAGGCGTCCGTCGGTGTCCGCATCTCTCCGCTCTCACTCCCTCTCCCATAGCAACAGCTGCGGGCGCGCGCGCTTATCCTCGCCCCTAGCAACCGGAGCAGGTGGTGCGGGCGGAGTAGTGGAGAGTGAGTGGAGAGGAGGAGCGCGCTCTGGTGTGTGAGGGCGCTGCATCGCGGGAGCTCGGCGGAGCTCCCGCGTGTGTGGAGAGAGTGTGGGGAGAGGGTAGGTGCAGTGCTTCGCCGCTCCTCTCCCCGTTCGCTCTCTCTCCTCCCTGCGCCCCACTCTCCCGTCCGCTCGCTCGCACACACACACACACACACACACACACACACACACACACACACACACACACACACACACACACACACATATATATATATATATATATATGTATATATATATATATATATATATATATATATATATATCGAAGCGGAAAAAAAGTAAAAAAAAAACGCAAAAAAAACAGGCGCTGCGCCGTGCTCCCGACCGGGCTGCAGAAATTAGGCGCCTTTTCCTTATTTGAACCACAACCACCATATATAAATGGAGTGAAGCGCGCGCGAAATGCATTCGCATTTCCTCACAATTCCCTTCGGGGAGGTGGGGGCATTTTCTTCTTGAGATGCTCCATGTTTTTGTGCACTGAAATGGCTGTTCACAAACGGCCTCGTCCTGTCGTCGTGGACGCCATTGTCACGAAGCTAAAGGCGTGTCGGTTTTGTGCACCGAAGCGATGACGTAACAGTCATCGAAAGAAAACGAGACCGTTCGTTCACACAAAAGACGAACACACTATATTTACAGAGCACAAGGAGAGACAGCGGACAAGAATAAATATTCGAGCATACAAAAGAAGGCATGCATCACACAAGGTGATAAGTTTACAAGAAAAGAGCTCATCGTTGCAATAAGAAGTCACAGACACTGTTGGAGCAGGCTCAAGTGCGGGGATTGATGGCGTGCGACGGGCGGCCACGTGCAGCAGGTGCAGAGTGTCATCGTTGTCGTCGTCGTCTTCTAAATACGGTCACACCTCTACTCGCGCACATCTCCTCACACTGCACTCGTGCACATCATCATAAATGCAAGCACAGTAGATTTAAAAGGAGTTAAATGTGAACTCGTTGCAGTTAATCCATCCTGAAGAGAAATGGCACTGCTTAAAAATCTGTCTAGTAAAGTACACATGCTGACGGGTGCTGCATGCCAACAAAGCTTTTGTTGTATGTGCGCAGATTTATACCTTGTAAAAGAGCAGCTCGAGAAATATTCGAGACTTTCACAATGATGCGCGAAGGCTTAACGTGTGTTAGTGCCCCTTTGCCTATCCATTCTGACTAGCAGTACTGCTTTCTCCAGCACTTATCGTGATTTATGCATTTGTTTTTTTCAGAACCGTGTGCTTTAGCAACAGTTATCCTTCTCACACCGTTGAAGAAGCACCGCCTAGGACAGCCGACGGATATTTTCCAATGATGGGGGCGCTTTTTTAGCAGGACTCGGCAATGCCGCCTGGCTGAGGTTTTCTTGTGTACAACGGTCCCTACAAGCGAATATGCTGCTTGAATTGAGGGATAACGGCAACGTGGCCCAACGGCGTCGATATGGATTTGATTGAACCGGGCGTCACGTGGACGAAAGTAGTAAATTGGCTGCTTCGTGTGTCGTGTTGCCTTCTAGCTTTGAGAGGGAAGCCATTCGCGATCCTAGTGGCGCACGTTGGTGTTCACACTCAACTACACAAAGCAGTAATTAGACGCAAGGTGGCACTAACTCCGAGCTTGTCACCTCAGAAGGGTAAAGTGCCGGCATAAGATGAAGCGGCTACGTCGGACAGCGTTAATAACGTGGTAGAGGAATGCATGTATCAAAATTCGACGTGTGAAAGCAGTGCCATGGCAATTTCATGGAAGTCCGTCCGCGGCAGCCGCATTTTGATGGAGGCGAAATGCTACAGGCCCGCGTGCTTAGATTTAGGCGCACGTTAAAGAACCTCAGGTGGTCACATTTTCCAGAGCCCTCCACTGCGGTGTCCCTTACTATCATGTTATGGTTTTGGAACAAAGAACCCCAACAATTATTATAATTAATTTCATGGAAGTCAACCATGGACCTGGATAATGTGTTGGTACAGGAGCAGGCGTCTGCTTGACTGAGCTTTCAATGCATCGAATGTGTAAAGTGAACTTGTATATTAAATTGAGGTGCAGTATTTTTCATGCGGTTTAAGGGCTGGGAAAGCACTCACTTGTGCATGTGGGTGTATTATTATGATCTGTACTTCTTTCTGAGTAGAAATCCTCATAACCAGGTAACATTGTTTATTTGGACTGCATGTGCCGTCAAACTTTTCACCCGTGTGAAATTTTAAGAAATATAAACTCTGTCCCGGTCAACGAATTGTCTGATTCTTTTGAAAAGTGTGCTTACTAAATCTGTTAAGCAGATGAAATGCTGGTTCATGTTTTTCAGAGCGGATAGCTGCGGAACCTGTGCCCCCTGTGTTTGGACTGCAACTCCCCTGTCAAGCCAGGTAAAAAAAATCACTTTCACAAGAACCTTTGTGTTTTAAATGCGAAGCATTTCTTAGCGAACCAAAGACATTATGACCGTTCCTATCTATCTAGCCGCCTACGTCTTGGCGCTCTCGTGCTCATCTCCTTCATATATGCCTAAACTGGCATATGAGGACGTGAGTGCACAATTCGCAAGTCATAACATGGATAATGTGACTTTCCTGCCGTCTACACCATGAAACCCTTTGTCTCACAGAAGGCTCTCGCAGGTGGCACGCACATGTCTCTGCCCTGCAAAGATTGCGGGGGGCAATCCACATCACAAGCACTAATGTTGTAAAAATCAGCGCGAACAAGACGGAGCACAAAGAAGAGAAGGACACAGTACGAGCGCTGTCTAATAGCTGAAGTTTATTGAAACAAAAATGGATGCAACGAAAACCAACACATGCGTGCGCAGAAAATTTAGGTGACGTTAAAGAAATGGTTGAGCTTGCGTACCTCGCAATCTAGTAGACAAGCATATGGTTTTGGATATATATTCGTTACTCTTCTTTTTGATAAAGAACGCTTCAGCGAGTTCACGTGCCCTCTTGTCTTTGTGTTTCAGCATAATGACAGTGTTACTGAAAAAAGGTTTGCATCCACATGATCTGCAATGGGCCCATTTTTTTATTCAGCGAGCCCATTTTTTTAACAACTGAAGTTTCAATAAACTTCAGTTGTTAGACAGCGCTCGTACTGTGTCCTTCTCTTCTTGCGTTCCATCTTGCTCGCGCTGATTTTTTGCAACATGCATTGTTTCCAACTCGCCCACCTCTCTACCTTAGTGCACTAATGTTCTTTGCAAATCTAAACGCAGACACACCAGGGAGATCACGGAAGCTGGACAGATTACAGCATACTCAACCACATACATTAGTGTTCCCTCAGGAGCGTTGACAGATAAAGAAATAGGCTTTCTAAATAGTTGATGGGCGGCAAATAATCAATTTGGATAAGCAACCTTTCTGTTCACCATGTCTTGTGACAGGTAGCGGCACATGCTCCCAATTCCGAGTTCTCATGTGAGAACAAATTTCCAATAAACTGCAGTTGTAAGTTGAGCGTCTGCCCTGTCAAGTTCTTTCCTTCTATTACTGTTGTTTGTTCGCTCATACAATTAACAATAAAATGTCAGCTAACTTTGCCATTTAAAAGAAGGCTTTTCCCGTGTCTCATATAGGTATATGGATCATATCAGAACGGGATTCGACGTCAGGTTTCCAGAAACATCGCTGTAATGATCTTCAGAATGACTGAAATCGGGACGCCAATTCTGTGTTTAGCTTTTTTTTCACAGTTATGTTTTAAGATGTGGTGACTGCATGGGGTGCCTAACAAAAAAAAAAAAGGATGCCAGAGACCAGTCCGCCTCGGTGGAACAGTGGCTACGGTGCTCGGCTGCTGACCCGAAGGTCGCGGGTTCGATCCCGGCCGCGGCGGTCGCATTTCGATGGAGGCGAAATGGTAGAGGCCCGTGTACTGTGCGATGTCAGTGCACGTTAAAGAACACCAGATGGTCAAAATTTCCGGAGCCCTCCACTACGGCGTCTCTCATAATCATATCGTGGTTTTGGGACGTAAAACCCCAGATATTATTATTATATGCCAGAGACCAGTGACGTCTGTGTAGCTCATAAACAGACTTATTAAGGGAAAAAATGAGATGAAGTCAGTCGTGTGCGGGCCAGGCCGCGTGCAAGGTGCGCAGGTCTTAGAGGTTGAATGCAAATGGTATTGACGTGGAACTTATGGAGCTAGTGCGTGGGATTGCATCTACGCAACTGGAGGCATCAGTTAACGTGTTTTCAATGCTGCTGATAAGGCTTACGGCAGCTGCGTGCTTGTGTGCGTCTTTTCTTGTGCCCGTCTTTGTAAGTTTCTGCGCTAAACAAGATAAGAGAACACATAGATGAAGGCGGGAATTTCAGCTGGTGCGGCCGATTAAGTAGTACAGATGCTTGTCGTAGGTGATAACTAGAGGCCGGATTTTTAGGCACTAAAAATCGCGTTTTAGGCGCCAAAAATAGGCAGGAAAAACACAGTTCTAGGCCCCCCAAAATCGTAAATATAGGCACAATAAATTTTTACAAAAACTTAAATTTTCGAATAATGACGTGCGCGACCTGATCTACGATAGCAAAGCAAACAAATGTTATATTTTAGGATGGACACAAAGGCGTTAATGATTTAATATAGCCATGCAATGGTCCCTTTTCGGGCACGGTTTCCAGAACACGGTCTCTCATTTTATTGTCGAGAATGGTAAGTGTCCAACATCGAATAAACACGCTCCTGGGTCTGTTTCTTTTCGGTATGGCTGGTAAGGGCAGCACAGGATTCAATAGCCAGACCGCTAAAAGGCCAGAAGAGTCTGTTAGCCTCGTATTGGCCGGGTCTAATAGCGCAGGGTCAATTTCTGCTCTTTGTGTGAACACCATAAAGGGCCCCTTACCAGGTTTGAACGTTTCGAGCTAGAAGTGTAATGCATGCACTGCGCGCTAACGATCACGTCTGCCAAAATTTGCAACGCAACGCGCCTCGGAAGGAGGTGAAATGTCAGACTGAACGCCGCTTGCCCTTGATCTCACGGGCGCGCGCACCAATGTGGAGGAGGTGAAGTTCAACAAGGAATGGTCCTGCGTATGTCACAGTGGTACATGAAACTGCAAGAATTATTCGAGGCTACATGTGGAATTTGTGCAATCTGTTGCTTGAATAGAAGAATGAAAGTTAATAGAAATATTAAAACATACAAACGGAATGTGCGCGCGTTTTTTTTTAAGTTTTTTTCTTCGAATAGAGAGCGATGCGAGACTTAGCTGCCTATATTTCTTTTGTGTTCGTGTTCTCGCCGTTCCCGCGTCGTGCGGGCGCCAGCCCTGACAACGCTTAAGGCCTGACCACACGTACCCGTTGCAGCGTGTCAGCGCGCGTCGTTTTGACGCGGCGCCGCGCCCTCTCCCTATGGAGAGAGAGGGCGCGCAGCTTCGCGTAGCCACGTGCCCTCTCTCTCCATAGGGAGAGGGCGTGGCGCCGCGTGAAGAAGCCACGCGCTGACGCGCTGCAACGGGTACGTGTGGTCAGGCCTTAGCATATTTTTGGTGCATCGTCCCTTACAGCAGTTCCAGCGGTGCGACGCGCTGTGTCGTGGTAAGGATACAGGATCCATGCCAGCCTCTCCAAACGCATAGACGGATCCATCCCACAGAAACAGGCAGTACACTATAGAGCGAACGCCGAAACGATACAGCACCGCTTGTGCGCACGACCTGGCTTGGGCATGTCATGTGCACATAGTGTAACCTTGCGTGCGCATGGCGTGTTGATGCGTCAACGTCGTGTGATCTTCCGGCTCCGAGTTTCTCTGATACCGAAGAGGGCAGGGAAGGAATTTCGCTTGCGAGTGGCAAATGTTTCAAGCTCACCTACCGGCATCATGCTTTCGCGGCTCGTAATGAACCAATTAAAAAAAGTTCTTGTGGCACAAAAGCTCTTCATTGGGCACGGAAACACTTCCAGTATCTGACTAAAATTTCTCATGTGACCTGGTTAAGCGCCCTTTAAGAGTAAATTACAAACGAAACAAAAGCCATGTGCACATCTGATATTTTTTTACCTACTTTCTAGTTTCCCTGACGGCACTCCATGTTTCGCATTCGTCCTCCATATTCCTGCTGCTGCGCGCAGGCACCTCCTGTTTTCTGCCCCCCACCACGCCCAAGTCTTCAAGGAGGTGCTTCAGTTCCATGGGAACACTGGACTGGAAAACCGGCGGTAAAAGCCGCCCGCCACGTCCTCGGCCATAGACACCACTCTCCTCTTCTTCCCCTCTCCTCTTCCCGCCTTTGTTTTCCTCTCCCCATTCCACTGTACACGCTGGGACGTGCTCCCATTTAGGGTTGCAGAAATAGCGTCTTTTCCTCTCCCCTACTCCAACCGCTCGCGCCATGTCAGTGCGGTGGGGTAAGGTGGCCGGCGCGTCCCATTTCACTGCCGCTACCGGTTGCTTCCCGGATGTTTGTTGAACTAGGGAACTAGGTTGTTGCACCCCATAAAGTTCCGAAACGTCAATTTTGCCCGGTAACATGAATTACGGTCTCAAACTGTACTCGAAAGCAAAATTTGAGGCTAAATAGCGTTCATATAGGCACCAATTTTGAAAATAGGCATTTAAGGGCACTTATAGACATTTAGGCACAAACCCCAAAAATAGGCATTTATAGGCACTATAAAAACACTATAAAAGCCTTCCTTAACCCCTAATTCATGCTCATATATCAAAGTGGCTCGATAGGAACGCAAGGAAAAAAATAGGCATTTGCCTAAAATCCGGTCTCTAGTGATAACAGTATACGAGCGGCCTTCAATAGTCGTCTGAAATTCTGCACGGTGAATAACCCATGGCTGGAAGCACTGTAGTGCTTCGAGTAATACTTGAAAGGGGAGCTACTTGGTACACATTCATCGCAATAGCTTTCTTAGCGCAGACTAACACACGGACAAAGAGAGGGAACGACACCAGCGCTACTATCAACTGAAGGCTTTATTCAGCAAAGGAAAACATTTATACCGACAATGTCACCCGCTGCCCACGCGCACCGTCGTAGGTGCAATGTCTGGAGCTAACGCGCCGTATCTACTGCTACCCCCTTTCATTCATAAGCGACACTTCTTTTTTGGAAATAGTTAACGACGGGTGGCTGATACATGATGACGCCCTGATGTGGATGTGATATGCTTCCGGAAGCTCTCGTGTGGTGCGATCACGGTGCCTGAACAGAATGACTGTATCGGAAAAGTGTGCTTGGCAGCCACACTGCGCACAATGCATCGCCAAATGCGTCAGTGGCCTTCCCTTCAGAGACGCGTGGTGCTCCCTTAAGCGTACGTTTAGGCAGCGACCTGTCTGCCCCCCATACGCTCGTCCACATGTTAAAGGAATACAATAAACAAGATTAGACGCACATTGAACAAAATTGACCCTGTGCTTAACATTGCATGTTCGTGCAGTCCCATTGGATCCAAAGTTGCACCCGTACTCAGTGATATCTTTTTGAGTAAAACGGACCGTGATTTGCTGGTAGATCTACAGGGTGTTGCCAGTAAGGTTTTTCGTTTTGTAGATGATTTTTTGGTACTGGGCAGTAATGCCGAAACAGATACGCTCATACGGGGTGTTTTAGGAGTCCTTGAGGCAAAAGGCGGAGGGCTAAAATTCACCTGTGAGGTAACGGTTGAAAACACCTCCAGTTTCTGGACCTTACGCTATATTTTTCGGCCGAAGATACATGTTTTAAGTACGCTCCTCGGTTTAATAAGCCTCTTTTGAGCTACCGCTCCTTCCATTCCAAGGTGATAAAAAACGGAGTAGCCTTTTCTAGTCTAAAATCCGCCGTCACCAGGTCGTGTCATCATTTGGCACAAGAGAGCTTCAAGGAGCATGATACTAAGGCTAAAAACCTCCGGATTCCCCGAATCTGTATTGAAGGTAATCTGCAGGCGACTAATTAACCATATTAAAGGCAGCCAACACAGTTAACAGGGAGCGCGAACGAGGCAAAGTAGCGGTGATGCCGTACGTACATGCGCTGTCACATCGAATAAAAAAAAGACCGCCCAAAGGTATGGGCTAGACGTTGTTTTTACGGCCAAAAATAAACTGGCCAAGCTGTGCCCTATGGTTGGAAGCAAGCAAGATGCTGTAGGATGAGGAAGCACACGAACATGCAATGTTAAGCAAAGGGTCAATTTTTTTTCAATGTGCGTCTAATCTTGTTTACTGTATTCCTTTAACATGTGGACGAGCGTATGTGGGGCAGACAGGTCGCTGCCTAAACGTACACTCTTAAAAAAAGGTTGTAGTACTTACTAACTTCGGTTTACTAACTACTTGTCACATATGTTACTAACCGGTTAGTAAGTCCAGTTAGTAACGAGGAGGTTAGTAACCGTTACTACCCTCGTCGTTACAAACGCAGTTAGTAGCCGTTACTACTCTTCTCGTTGCTAACTAGTAAAACATAGGTAGTAACGGTTACTACAAAAAAAATAGTAACCGCGATCATTTCGCCTTATTATTCACCCGTTTTTATAACGGTCAAATTCGCAAGCATGAACATTACAATATATCATTGGGTAATTATGCACATAATGTCATGAAAGAGAACAGCACTGATACACAACCACTAGTCTACGCGACACGTTTAGTTCGTGAGCGGTTCTAGGAGTATTTATAGCCCTACCTTTGGAGAACGCAGCTGGTTCCGGTGAGCAGCTAGGCTTTTACGATGAATAATTTAAGGTACGCGCCTATATTTGTATAGCGCATCATTTGATTAGGTGTACGAGGTAACACAGCGCAGAACTTTTAATCAAATATATCAGGACAAACAATATGTTATCTCTATTCGGGCATAATACCGCCTCAACATGACCTAATAATCAAGAGCCAAGACGAGGTACTAAGCTTACTAATATCGTCTCAGTGAATATGAATGGGTCCCCGCGCTAGTAAATAGGTTGCAAAAAAGCTCGTAATAATAAATTCCTAAGGTTCGTTTAACAAGTTCGTTAAACGGGTGCATAGCAAAAAGTTAGTAACTGTACGCAAGAGGTAGTAACCGTTGCAACCTATAAGTGTCTGCTAACGTAGGTAGTAAAAAGGTAGGAAAAAGTTAGTAATGGCCCAAGAAAGTTAGTAACAGCCACTGTTACTAACTTTTTGCTCGTGGTTACAAGCTTTTTACTAACTTTTTTTTAAGAGTGTACGCTTAAGGCAGCACCACGCGTCTCTGAAGGGAAGGCCGCTGACGCATTTGGCGATGCATTGTGCGCAGTGTGGCTGCCAAGCACACTTTTCGGATACAGTCATTCTGTTCAGGCACCGTGATCGCACCACACGAGAGCTTGCGGAAGCATATCACATCCACATCAGGGCGTCATCATGTATCAGCCACCCGTCATTAAATATTTCCGAAAAGAAGTGTCGCATATGAATGAAAGGGGGCAGCAGTAGATACGTCGCGATAACTCCGGACATTGCACCTACGACGGTGCGCATGGGCAGCGGGTGATATTGTCGGTATATATGTTTTCCTTTGCTGAATAAAGCCTTCAGTTGATAGTAGTCGTACCCTCTTTGTCCGTCTGTTAGTCTGCGCTAAATAAGTTATTACGATGTAGTTCTTCGACGTAGAGGCAAGGATCTGCCACCCAATCTTCCCTGTTTTGCTATAGTATGGCTTCAGCCACAGAAAAGGATGCATTTTTCATGAGCCCCAATGAATAGTTTGATAGGCGGTCAGAAAGCAGGGCACTCTAAACAGAAAAAACGCCCAGGTGAGAGTTTTTTGCTTGTTTTCCCAAGCACTGACATCTGTAGGTATTTTTACTCCAACGGAATGGGTGTAAACAACTCTCATGGAGGGGGCATTTATATGATGCACATAGGGCATAAATTTTACTCTCATTGTACCTCGGTGAAAATTTCCGCGAGACATGATGGCTGTTTTATTGTTCTCATTTGGGGTCACTTTCAGTGGAATCATGGTGGTGTGCCCACGTGAGCATTTTTTTTCTTATTCAATTTCGGAATAAATCGGATAAGTTTGAATTTTATCCCTTTAGGGTTCTGGATATAGTTGTGCTTCTAACTCAGTACGTGTCAAGGCAGGCTTGCTCATTGTCATATTTTATTCTGTGCAGATATTGTGTTCTTTGGTGAGAGACTGCCTGATCGGTTCTTCGACCTGTCGGAAGAGGTAAGAACTTCCTAGCGTCCACGCGCATTTCTGCACAACGTTGCTACCCGTAATTTAAACCACCTTTTGTTACCGAAGCCGGGGCCTAAAGGCTCGCTTTTCGGCTCCGCTTCAAATCCCACCTACCTGCCGCTATAACAGGTGCAAGCGATGCCCTGCTTCGGGGGAACTCTAGTTGCCAGTAGTCCACAGCAGCAGATGTGTGTCGAGGTGGGTAGGTGAAGTGCACCCACAAACCGCTTCATGCGACAAACTGCGCAAGATTAACGAAATTTGGGCCGCAGTCGTAAGCGTTCGCAAAATTGTGTCACAAGGTGATGCATCCTTAACACGGTTTTATGCCAGTTACAGCTTGTTTAAGAAATTGTCTCTTTGAAAGGATGCTCTTGCTCATAATGTCACTTCGAAATTCATGGTCTGCTCTGTAGAACATGAGTTTTCTGGAGACACTGATAGCAGTTTAGACTTAATTACCCGAAAGCAGATTGCAATTTGATAAATGGAAGGTTGTAGGGCAGTGAGCGTTCTGTCTAGTAGATTTGCAAGCAGGCTGTATTAGGCAAGAGCAGACTGCACTAGATTGCATTTTGTGTTGATTTACATTACTGAGAAGTTTGTCTGCAATACCAACCTCGTTAAATTGCACTTGTCAGCTGTGAACAGGTGATTCAATTAGCAAACCTGTTTCATTAGAATGTAAAGATGAATCTTTTTTTTGTAGCCTTAATCACAATGAATGCTAGTAATAAAATGATTATATTAAAGTGATGTATTTTCTTTAGCTGACTTTCAGTGCTGACTCCTTCCATTTCTGCGCACTCTAAGATTGTTAAGAGAGGGATTGCTCCACTTTGCCTAGAATCAGCGTTGACAAAGTCGTTCCCACACCATATGTGCACTAGTTTTAATGATCAGATCAGGCGATTGTTGGCGGTGGGCTTCCCTTCGTCGGTCATAAACACGGTCGCCAAGTCACTTATGCAGAAGCTAAAACATGGAACACAAAGGAATGGAACTCCTTGGAATCCATCGGGTACCAAGCCTCAAGTGATGACGTACTTGCATAAGCTCTCCCACAACCTTAAGAAGGTCGCTGCAAGACAAGGTGTGCTGCTGGCCTTTCGGCGCCTGAAAAACTCGCCAAATTGTGCTCACGCATTTGCAATGGCAAGCGACACGGTTGCCAGAAAAAAAAAAAAAAAACATTAGAGGGCCTTCGTTAAGTGCTCCACGGGGGTTGTATACTCCATTCCTTTATCATGTGGAAAAGTATATCGGGCAAACCGAAAGATGCCTTAATGACCGGCTAAGGGAGTATGCGCAAAAAATTAAGAAGAAAGTGGATAAGTGCGCGCATCTTGTGGCCCATGCTGCAGCATGTGGGCGTGAACCGTGGTTTACAGACATGCAGGTTCTCGGAAGAAGTGCGAAATCATCTGCATTCCTATTGCTCGAAGCATATTTCATATAAAAAATATTTCTTGAAACATGGATTTTTCTTGAAACATGGATTACCAACTCGCCCAACAGTCCATTCTTCTAAGAAAAAATTGGGGGACCCTTAAGCTTCGCCTTTAAGAGTTGAACGCGATAGCGATATCCCGTCCCTACTGCGTACTTCAATCACTTACTGCATACTATGTAATGGGTAGTATGCTTTAATCCAGGAGAAATTATGCGCGGCAAATGTGGGAAATGTTTTCGAACTAGCTATGCACCCACTACGTGGTGTTAAGGGAATACGGACAGTAAGGTGTGTGCCGTTTGTAATGGGTGGCTGGCTTTAAACTATGGAATCGTTATGATAGTCACATATTCTGACGCCCTATGGCAATGTACGCTTGTACCACGCAATATTCCTGGGATATTACATGTTATATTGCGACACCTATATAAAGGACGCGTGCGTTTGCGAAGCATGGAAGCTATTTTCACTGCATTTCCAAGCAGAGGAAGTTATTTTCACAGTATTTCCAAGCAGAGGCATGGCTGTGTGGTAGAACACCTGCTTGCCACGCAGACGACTCGGGTTCGATTCTCACTCGGACCCGAAAAATTTTTATTATTTATTTTATTTGCATCTTTCTAGATTTTTCGGTCACGGACAAGATGATGATTTTTCGCTCACAACCGCCGACGCCGACGCCGGAATTTCTGCGAAACGAGCTCTTTAACGCTATCGCGTTAAAAATAAGGATAATTGTGTTAGCAAGCCCTCTGGTGTCTTTTTTCTTCAAAAACCATGATACGATTATGAGGGACACCGTAGTGGAGGGCTCCGAAATTTGGACATCTTGTGTTTTTAACGTGCGCTGACATCGCACAGTACACGGGCCTCTACCATTTCGCCTCCATTGAAACGCGACTACCGCGGCAGGGATCGAACCCTCGACCTTCGGGTCAGCAGCCGAGCACCCTAACCGCTACACTACCGCGACGGACAAGGTGTTAGTGCCTCCTAGCTGGTTTATCTAGTCTTTGTTATTTTTGTTCAGTGGTGGCCGGAACTTGCATCGCTTGGTTGATCATTGCACTTGCGTATCGTTGTTGTTCATTGCTTTTGGCGCATCATCCTGTAGGTATATATGAAAATCGGTCGCGCACAAGAAACAGTTGGTAGCAAAGAGCACTGTGTGTGGTGTGTGTTTCTTGAGTGGATGCGTGTGTGAATGTGAGAGTGTTTTTCGAGGGACTAACAAGTTGCGCTAAGTACCTACAATATGACTATAGAGACTAGTTGCGCAGACCGAGTTTAACTTGCCCACTGTTATCTATTTCCACAACCCCTAAATCATTTTTTAAAAAATAGCTGAACTGGCAATGTCGCAGAACCTAACGTTTAGAACAATGGCTTTGTCTTTGTCAGGGCAAGCCCCTGCCTTCCTTGGCAGCATGTCAAAATACGCTTTGGTTGTACTCATCGTCATCATCATTATCAGCCTCTGCTATGTCCACTGCAGGATGAAAGCCTCTCCCAGTGATCTCCACTTACCTTATCTTCTGTGAGCTGATTCCATATTATGCCTGCGAACTTATCATTTCGTCACTCCATCTAACTTGCCGCCATCCTCAGCAGCGTTTTCCATGGCTTGGTGGGCATTCTTTTGCTTTGACTGGCCGCAAGTTACCTGTCCTACGCATTGCGAGGCTTGTCCAGGTACATTCCTTTCACTTCATGCTTATTCTGTGTTTGTTTCTTGCTCGGGCAAAGCTTCAAATAAGTGACAAAACGGCAGAGATATTCTTGCAGGTAAACAAAAAAAAGAAATTAAACGTCTATGAACTGTGCCCGCACTCTGTTGTATACATATTTTGAAAACGGTGAGTAGCGCCTCTGTGCTCGAGGATGCGTGTTCAACAACGTATGCTGTCGGGCATACGTTATTGGTGCATAGCTAGCTGGAAATTGGTTGGCGCAAAGCAAGAACATGGACGGAGAATTAACACGGACAAGCGCACACTCGCAACTGAGTTTTAATAAAGCTATGCTCATCTTCTGAGACCCTCACGCATGCGTACATTTACAAACACAAACTATCAACACAACTTATCAGATAGGAAGGCAAACTCATTTTCAAAAAGCGACAAGGAAGGGACGCTGATGCATTGGTCTCCAAATTGCTTGATGTACGCATCGCCTCCGCTAGTTCACGTGCCACCTTGTCGCTGCTTCTTCGTAAGATAATTGTGCTGTTCAGCAAAGGTTCACACGAGCACACCTTGCAATGATGCGGCAAATGTCAACCTGTGCCATTCCTCAGTGACAGCGCATGCTCTCTTAGGGCGATCGTTTATACAACGGCCCGAACTGGCCGATGTACACCTTGCCACAACTTAGCGAAATCTTATAGACAACGCCTACTGAACACTTCAAAAAACCTTTCGCGTGCTTTTTGACACACTCAGCACTTGGTGCGCCACTCGAACGAGCACAAATGCGTGAAATCCTCCGAGGTGCCGAAAAACACGGCCGGGACCTCAAAGCGAGAGGCCACGTTCTTTAGCGAATGAGCCACTCTGTGCACATACGGGATGACAACAGGTCGCTTTCTCTGAGTCTTTTCGCGTGTTTCTGGAGCACTGGTGGCCTCACGACGAAATTTTCTCAATAAAGCACCACACACCGAAGTCAGCAAAAAAAGAAGGGTAACCCGCAGAAACAAGCCTGGGAAATTTGCAACTTGAAGCTTTCCTGAAGAACGTGGGGGCAAGCATAGAGCCAACTGTAAGCTGGTACTCGCAATGGCTCTTTTCACAACTTTTGGAATGGGCAGAATGAAACGGTAAAAATGCCTTCTGAGCACGAGGGTGATACATCCAACACACGTGGTTTTTGTCAAGCGTGAGATGAAGATCTAAAAACTGCAGCTTGTCAATAGCGGGAAGCTCGTGGCCCGTGGGTAAACTTGAGCCCTTGTCCAAGTACTCTGAAAGTATCTAAAACATCCCTGACACACGTGGAAAAGGCCTCGTCTGGATCCTTCTTCAAAGTACAAAAAATCGTCGACGTATCTAAATACGCGTAGGACCTTGTCTTTGGCCAAGGCGGTGTCGAGGTGTTGGTCAATCTGTGCCAAGAAGATATTGCACAACACAGGTGCACAACACAAATACCTTCCTTTTGTACAAACAATTTATCTTGGTAAGAAATGAACATCGCTCCAAGATAAAATTCCAGGAGAGACAAAAACTCTACCGGAACTCCGGCATTGTTAATGAAGGACACAGCCCCATTTTTTTCTATGCTCGACTGCACACACAAAAGTAGCGCCCTGTGTGGTACAGAATAGAAAAGATCCTTGACATCAATAGAGAAAAAATTCCCCACAGAGTGATTATCCTCCCCAAGAAACGCAATAATGTCACAGGAATTCCTCACAACAAACGGGTCATCTAGCACAAGAATGTTAAATTGTTTAATAGGCAATTCAACGATTACCTGCTCTCGACGTGGCGAATGGTCCGAGCAAATCTATGCCAACTTGCTGAAAAGGAGTCGATGGAGGATCAGCGGGATGCAGAAGTCCAGTAGGACGCACGGGTGGTGTCTTGCGTCTTTGGCAGTCGCGGCATGTTTTAGCGTACTGCTTTGACGTCGTTGCGAAGGTTGGGCCAGAAGTACCTTTGACGATACGCGAAAGCGTCCGTGTGAAGCCCAAATGGCCCGATGATGGCTCGTCATGAGAGGCACATAAAATGTCGTCACGTAGTATGGATGGCACAACAAGGAGGTAGGCGGCTGCGGTTGAGTGAAAAGCTAATTTATAGAGGAGGCCATCGCGGAAACAAAACATCGATAATGTACGGGCGAACGTCCGAGGTGGCTCCGATATAAGGCCCTCGAGATAGTCGATGAGTGGCCGGAGCTCTGAATCGTCGCGCTGTTGCCTGCTCATGTCGGACGCCCTCAGAATGGAAAGGAATGCGCCTTCTTCATCAACGTAGACTTGCGAAGGCTTAAGTGGAGCACGTGACAAGCAGTTGGCGTCGCTGTGCTTACGCCCGGACTTGAACGTGATCGTCATGTCGTACTCTTGTAAACGAAGACTGCAGCGTGCAAGACGACCAGATGGATCCTTGAGATTGGCCAGCCAGCACAAGGAATGGTGGTCTGTCACAACGCGAAGCGGTCGGCCGTACAGATACGGTCGGAACTTAGCAATAGCCCATACCACTGCCAAGCATTCCTTCTCCGTAGTGGAATAGTTCGTTTCAGCTGGTGACAGAGTACGGTGGCTTGCGTAAGCGATAACACGCTCGGCTCCATCTTGCCACTGTACGAGAACGGCACCAAGACCAACGTTGCTGGCATCCGTATGTGCAGCTCAGTGTCGCTGTCTTCGTCAAAGTGCCCCAGAATGGGAGGTGTTTGCTCCAGAATGGGGAGTGATAGTTTCTGTTTGTAAGTGTCCGCATGCGGGGAGGGTTTCAGAAGATGAGCATCGGTTTATTAAAAGTCAGTTGCGAGTGTGCGCTTGTCCGTGTTACTTCTCCGTCCAAGTTCTTGTTTTGCGCCAACCAATTTCTAACCAGCGATGCGTGTTCACCCTGCGGTTGCGATGGACGAATTGTGATGAGAATGAGATGCAAGAACATCCGGCTTTTTTTGATATAGGGGCACGTCAAAGAACTCCAGATGCTAAAAAATCAATCTGTTGTGCCTAAATTCAACATTGTTTTGATGTGTAAAACACCATATTTACCCATATTATATTAAATTAAACACCATACTATGTTAAATTCCGTTGTCCAGCGGCGGTTCCTTCAGGAAATTTAGTGGCTTCACCTGGGCAAGCTTTATGTTTGCGTCGGACACATCTGAGTATCTGCAGACAGCATTTCTGGCAGTGACCGCACACAG